>PXIH01S0037326.1:11993-22186 GCA_003024985.2 Euperipatoides rowelli
CATGCCTCTTTTTCTAAAACAAACAGCTAAAATTATTAATATAAACTTGCTCTAAAAATATCAAATTATACTAGAGAACTCCAATATTATTTATAATAATAATAAATATGGTTCCAGCTGTAGGTCATCACTTTAGTCATTTGAGAAAGAAACAATTGTAGTAGAGACAATTAAAAGGTCTAATTCTTCACTTTGGAGAGAAAAAAAGTATTAGGCAAAGTGAAAAAAAAAATGTCCACTATTAAATTAGAAATAAATAAAATCAATTCATTATATGTTTTAAAATAAATTAATAAATAGAATAATTATACAGTATATTGTGCAACACTACAATGAAATTCTATGTTTAAACTTAAATTTTATTTTCTAGCATTCTTTTCTAACATGGCTTTCAAATCACAATTCATGTCTAATGTTTCTTCATTAAATAGAATCAAGCGGTTTGATAATGACCTACTTGTCTATTCTATAATTAAAAAAAAAATGCCCTTAAAATGAACCAAAAAAAAAAAAATCATTTCAAATCTTTTATTTTGATAATTTTGTATCTAAAAGTTCATCTTTTTCTTTCAATTAAATATTGTATAATTATTTTACCGATCTCTTGCAAGAATCTCTTATTGTTTTCCCTTTTTCAAACCGCTTACATCATGCTTGCTTTCCACGTTGACTGCCACAGCATTTTTAGGTGATTTTTAGGCATGTTACTAAACTGAAAGTATTTTTATATGATTATTTTTTTACCCAAATATGCAATACAAAGTTATTTCTGTCGGCATATGAAATAAAAAAATATCCCCAGAGGCCAAACAAGATAATTCGTACAACTCAAACCTGTTCAGACATGCATTATACTATAAAGTTTACACTATAAAGACAGAATATTCTTTAAATTATTTATTATAATAATTTTTGTGAAACAATTTCGATCAATAAAAAATATAAAGTTTTATAAAACCCAGTGTATTTTCATGTAGGCTCCCCCTTCCCATGCCAAGTTCTCATTTCATAATAGTATTTATCTAAACCGGATTCGAACCGCCTACAGAGGATACGCCGGAGTGTCGAGTCGGCCATCTAGACCGCTTCAATTGTTAATTCTTGATAATCCTCCTCCTCCCACAATAGAAGATGAATTCAGAGAATTTAAGGAATTTGATCAACTTAGTGAAATAAAGCCTAAATTTGCAACAATGCTCTACGGTAAAATAATAAGAAGTTGTCCAACTATCATGACCATTACGTTCAATGAAGTTATCGCTAAAAATTCAAATTTATAATTAAATGTAGAGCTAAAGGGCTGTTATACATGTGAGGAAGAGGGTCATTTCGCCCATAATTACATCAAATTCTTTTGCAAAGTTAGTTTGTAAATTCATGCATTTTTATCAGTGTGCTCTAACTTATGCAGAAATGGTTATGTTTGAATATTTCAAAAGGTTTATTAACCATCAAAGGTTTTTTTAATGAGGACCCTGAATCAATGGATGAAGGTGATAGTCAAGTCAAATTAATGTTGAGTCGCACCCTCCTATTGATATAGCAAAAAGCATAGAACGCGTACTGAGTTCTGAGGCAAAAGGTGAAAATATTGCACCTAATTATAATTCACAGATACTGGTATCTCCTAAAACTCCTGCTGCCTTAGCTGTTGTTGGAACTAAGAGACAACTCAAAGTCTGGATTACTGTAAAGAAAAAGATGCAGTTAGTAGTGTTACTAATAAACTAGTGTCAGTTCTGATTAACTTGTCTTTCACAGATAATTAATATCCAATTATGAATATATTTTCTATTAATATTAAAGTCCTTAACAAAAAGGTCAAAGTGAATTAATAAAAAATTATAACCATTATAACGATCAATTGTCTCTTGATATGATAGACCAGGCTAAACAACGTTAATGAAAACAATCATCTAAAATTATTACATCGGAATTACAACTTAATTCTTGTGAAAGGTCTGATGTAATTATTGGAATAAATAAAAACAAGGAAGGGTGTCTAACCTTAAAACTTTATGTTGCAATGCAGAGGCTTAGCCAGAAAATTATTTTGTGGGGTGTCTGGGTTATATATTTTGGATAAGCTTTTTTTTTGTGGGTTGGATGGATGTTTTGTTTCCTTTTTGACAGATTTGATAAGCATTTTTTGCCCGTTGAGATTTTTAAAGTTTAAATTTTTTGGGGTGTCCATACATACACCCTTGATTGCAATGAAAGGATCATTATTGTTACTTTTAATTTTGATGGTGAACCTCTACTAGTCATGGATTATTATGGTCATAATGTGGAGCCATGTACCAAAAGGTTCCTAATATCTCATTTAGAGATGATTAGTTCATTTAATGCCGGGAAAGTCATTGGTGATTTCAATCTTATAATAATGTTTGTTTCACACAACAACACAACATGATTGATAGTGCAGTTGAACATAAGGATTCAATATTTTACCTTAATGGGACATTAGTCAAGAATTGTTGATGTGTTTAGTTGATGTTTGTGAGAAATTTGTTGATCCTTCCAGCTTCTTTCTTTGAATATTTAGCATTACCGTATAATGCCGATCAAAAGCGCAATTCCGATTAAGAGCTCACCCCCTAAATTTAGGTAAACGAGTGTTTAAGATCGCACTTGCCAAATAAGGGCTCACTCCGATTTTTTTCACACTTTTAACCATTCCTAAGAAATCACTTAAATNTCTAAGTAAAGGCACAGCCGTTATTTTTCCTACATTTGATCGTTTCTTAGAAAGAGTTTAATAACGTCTCGGGTAAAAAAAAAAATTATTTTAATTAATATCGTCCCTTTATTATCAGACTCTTAAAGATTATAGCGCGCTTATAAAATATAGGATATTCTTCGCTGCGCGTGTTTATCAATGTTTACAAGAGAATGAAAAATAAAATTTTTTTTTAAAAAAAAAAGGTAAAGTGTATTACTTTCTCTTAATACACACTTTTTATTTAATAAAGTTAGCTTTCAGACAGGCGTTGTCTCACTTCAATCCAACCCTCTTGGCTTTTAGCGCAATGGGTGTGGCTTGTTAACACATCATGTCACCTAAAACACTTGGGTGTGGTTTATTAGTTTGATGTCATACAATATCAACTTTTGTTTTTATTTTTAAAAGTTGTTCAGGAAAGGGTTCTTTTATGTCGGGCGCCAATTTGTAAGAGGAGATTAGGGGGGAGGGGTTTGTCTGTATAAAACCAGCTCTTACAGTCGGCTAATCTCCATGTTACAAGGTGTATGCAGGAAGGGCGGTATCTTCTCTGTAAGGGCGCGAGCTGTAAGAGAAACTTAATTGAAGAATAGACAACCTTGATTAAGATTTGAATGTATTTAATTTGACTGGCATATAATATATATTATAACATAGCAATAACCTGTATAGCATATTAAGATATAAACATACTAGGTTTTAGAATAGTCTAAGCGATACTAGGTTACCTGTTCCTTCTCAAAGGTTTAGGAGCGGCAACTGTAAAGTCCTGCACGGGAAATAAGTTTAGAGTTCTTTATATAAATCTGGTGGACAGTTATTGACAGCGTTATTCGCATCAGTTCAATTCATAGTTCATACGTCTGGATAGCCAGAGGGAAATACGATACTTCGGACTTCGTAATCGAATGGCTGTAGAGAGGCGAGAGATTGATGTGTGGCTTAGCTTGGCCTTTTCTACACATCGAATGAGCGCCGGCTTCTTCCTTCCTTTTCCTTTTATACTCTTCTACAGGAAATGTGTGCGAGTGCTATGCTATACGGTGTGTTCTATATTAGTGTTAATTGAATAAGGGCAACAGTGTAACCTAAGCATGCTTTGTTTACACGTGCTATATACACGTGTTTGCTATACGTGCTTTTTATCATAACTGGCAATCTGGCCCTATTACCGCTTAGACTGATTATATTAAATGACTAAAGGGTTTATTGTATATACCATACATACTGTAATTATAGCTATGTTTTATATATATATATACCGTCATGTTTCACCACCTTGGGCCTAGGAGCCGGGGGGTAGGGGCCTAGGGGGGTATCCCCGTTACAAACCCTTGCGTTCAAGAATATATCTTCTAGTATAAAATCATATAAATTTGTATATGCCAATTTTTCTGCTTCACAATATTTATCAATATGATTAGCTTTATCTGGTCTCAATCTGGTATAGCCAAGATAACAAAATTTAAGATAACATGCTTCTGCAGCAACATCTCTTGATGTAATTGCGATTAATTTTCCATCACCCCTCTCAATAGCAATCTCATGCAATTTCTCATCAGTTTTAATCTCTACTACTTGAGTTAATGTTTCCCTTGTTCTGCTTCCTTTCTTGTATTTGCTTGCTTTGTCACAGGAAACAAAATTTTTGTTATATACATTTTGTTTGTCTATGATTGTCCGTTTCAATTGTTTTTCAGTCTGACGTGATGAGCAAGGACTTTGAAATGACACATCGGAGGATTAAACTTCTGTTTTTAATTTTCTTAAGGCCTTGATATTCGTAAAATTAGCTCGACAACTGTGATGAAAATTTATAGTTGATAACAATTCCTCCGTTATATCATGCAATTTTTTTATTGGTTCAAAATTTCTACTCATGGCAGTGTTAAACAAAACTATCCAAGAGCATCTATCTTTTGGTGGGTGTACTTCAGTAGGTGTTGCTAACTCCCCACATATAATACACTTCTCTGATTCATATTCTGCATGTATAGATTTTACTTTCTTCAAAGCAGACATTTTGGCTCTAGTAACTGCTTAACAGATAAGTATGTTGAAATGTTATTATCATGGACACATGTAACAAATAAACAATGAATAGATAGTTAATACAGTATTAATAATAATTTTAACTGATAGTAATTACATATAACTAACAGTAATGTATAACTTTTGAAGCTCATTGCATGAAGCTCTATTTTTTCTGTGAATACAATAATTGTTAATGAACATATCATTTTTTTTATATTTTTAACTTTTTTTAATTATTAAAAATGCAGATATTTTACTAAGTAGCAATATTATTTGCATTGACCTCAAGTACTGTACTATTTCCCTCCAAAATTAATTTGTCTGCAAGTTTTTTTAACTAGTTTTTCTTTGACAAAACAGTTTTCCACCAAAAAGAAAAAAAGTACAGTACTATTTAAATGCTTTTGTATTAAAAACATTGAATAAATAAATTTATTTATAGTATTCTGTACACCAAATAATATTTTTTTTAATGTTTTGATTCAAAGTTACCCCACTTAGGCAGGTAACTTTGAGCCACCAAACAAAAAAAATTACTCGTGCGTTTTGACCCAGACCGGAGGTGGCAAATGTTTGATATACCCATGTGAACCCATGCATCAAGTTCATGACTGCAAGTCTCCACATATGAGACAGGATGACATGGTCAACTTGAGGTACTCACCCCGACCTCAGAATTGTCAGTAAAGACCATGTTTATCAGGGAGAGAGTTGGATGAATAAGAAGGTTTAGTAAGAGGGTAATAGGAGCAGGTCTTTGGGCCATTGCCTGAGTTCTAGTATGTCTACAGACCGAACCCAAAGAACCTTGTTTTAAAGTATGATGCCTTTTCCTCTTCTTTTTCCCCATTTGCCCTACCCTTTTCTCTTCTTTTTTCTCTTCCTTTCCTTGAGTCTTCCTGATAGGAGTACCTTTTTCTTATTTTGATGCATTTTCTTTTCCTCACCTTCTGAACCGTCTTCCATATCGTCTGTCTGGCTTTGTAGCTATTCCATTTGAAATGTATTCCATTGATTTTTTTTTTTTTTTTTTATAATTCCCCATTGAAATTTAATATTCGAGTTAAGCAGGGTCTTCCATTATTAGGATACTCTTTTTTGTGTGTGTGTGTGAAGAGCCACTACAGTCCTGATCATATATCCTTCTGTTCTAATTATGTGTCCCCTCTTTCTGATTCTTCAAATTTTTTTCCCCCTTTTCCTCCCCACCCCCTAGTGATGGTTTTGAAATATTCTTACTGTACATAATCCTTTTCTGTCCTGTGATGATTTTCTTGATATTTTATTATTTAGTGCTTTCTGTATTCTTTATTTATTTTATTTTTTCTATTATTTCTCTATTTGCGATTTATATTGTTTGAACCTTGTAATTAGATTTATTATATTTTTAACTATAGGCCAAACCTTGATAATTTACCGTAATAATAAATGTTAATTATGTTGCCCCCCCCCCCCTTTGAATTTCTTTTTCTGATTACTTCTTTTTTGCTAAATGTCTACATCCTATTTCTGTCTTCCTTTATTCCAAATCCTCAAATACTTGTCTTAGTGCTATTCAATTTTGATTTAAATTATAAATCCTCCAGTTCAACTTTTATCCTTATATTATTAACTTTCAATATGCCAATCTACCCTTATTTTCCGTATTTTTCTTTTGTGACTCACTTAGGCTACTCCTTAGTCTGTTAATTTGTATTATTATTGGGAGAAAAGAAATAAGCTAAATTATTAATGTTTTTCCCTCCTATATGCTATTCATATTTTTAAACCTTGTGTACATTATATTAAAACTTGCTGGATTAATAAACAAATTATTCATTGCCTTGATAACACTTCTTACTTTATGGAAATCCTTTGTCTTTTAGCGTTAATTAGGCTTTTTCTCTAGTCACTTCTTCTTATAGATTGGCCACATCCTATTTCCATCTTGCTTTATTCTGAATCCACCAGTCATTACATTGTGTTCTATTTTAATTGAAATAAAAATATTTTCCCAGTATTTACCTTGCGCTTTCCTCTTGTAATAATTTTCGGTCAGTCCTACAATCCTTATTTTCCTACTGGAGTTTTCTTATATTTTTATTCTGTTTTTTTTTTTTTTAAACTGAACATCTCTACTAATTTCACGTAGGCCCATAAACGCGACACAATTATCGACTTTTCAGTCACATGATCAATTGGATAACATTTTTTAAATTTAGTCCTAACCTTACCAAATACATATTTAAAGTCACTGACCCAACCCTATCCTTTTTTTTTTTGATGAGTTTCGATAATTTTTGACCCAATTTCCATCAGCCCTACTGTATTGACATAAATAGGTACGCAAAAGTTAAGAGCGCGGTAAAATGTCGATAATTGCGTCTTATCTCTAGGTGCTTCTACTAATTTTTTATTTATTTTATTTGGAGCTAACTAGGCTATGATACTTTTAAAATTTTGAATGAATACTATTTTTGTTCTATTTTTTCTATCGTAGTGTAAAATAATTTTTAACATTTTAGCTGATTGAATGTCGTATTTGCTTTAGATTGAACTGTAAATTGGACATCGCTACATCATCTATCTTATATTCCTTATACTTTCTCAATGCCCTTCTGACATTAGAANGTATTTTTGCAGACTAGAATAGGCCATTACTGATGATTATTGATTTAAAACTCACTNTGTAATAATTCTGGAATAAACTAAGGTAAAATCTGAAATAAAACTTTATCTTATTATCAAATATATATAGCCTACCGGTATTAAAAAATAAAAGTAGTCTACTATAGCCTATTTTAATTTATTTTTAAATTTTAATTAATAAAATTAGTATCAATTTAAATCAAAATTTAATAATAAAAAGTTATTAAATTAGTTCCTTATTAACATCTATCTAATGAAATATTAGATAAATGCTATTTTGGAACGGGCTCACCCACCGTGTTCTTTTATCCTCGATTACCGTCCTACCATGTGCTAGTTTCTTACCATACAAGCTTAACCTTATGTTGACAAGATCAAACTTGAATAGAAGTAATCCAACTTTTTTTTTTTGCCGAATCAAAAGTATCCAATATGTTCTGTAGTGTAATTAATACTCTTTTAAGGGAAAACTGGATAATATTGGTAAATTAAAATTTATATTTAAACTAAAAAAAAAGATACTAAAACTATGAGCTGTGAAATTTTCGGACTTCATTCCACCGAAAATCTGTTACCTATCAATCACCAAACAAAAAAAAAAATGAATTAAAATAATAAAATATTATTCTTTAATCTGTCTTATTAAACATATTGCACTGAATCTTAATTATTTATTTTCCCCCCTCACTATTGCATAATCTTAACATTGTAATTAAAATAATTAAACAAGTGGTAGAAAGTTATCTGATTGACTGTATAATTAGCTATAAACGGAGTGTACAGCAGAAACATTCACTGTACATTCTACAGAGTTGATTAGTTTTACAGCAAATTTAAAGTCAAAATATACAAGTGTTATATATCAAATTAAAGACAAGAGTTTAATCTACAATATTTGTTAAAAACATTTCCTTCTCAGATGCATAAGTTTTTGGTAAAATCATGATAAACAAATAATTTGTAAAAAATCACTAAATTTTTACTAATTCATGATTTATTAAATAACGGTTGCTCGTATTGAAAAAACTAATATAAACATAAATGTAGACCACATTTTAAGCTTTTGTTTAAAAAAAAAACACATTGATGTATGATAATTGCTTCCTGAGATATTAGCCATTTTTTTAAATGATCATAAGCAATCTCATTTTTGTCCTAAAACAATATTTTATGGTTTGAATTAAAGCAAATAAGACATACTCTAATATTATAGTAATGGTTTTATAATTAAAAAATGTTATTATAGTAAAATGCATCATCAAAACTGATTATTTTTTTTAAAAAAATGGATTCTCCCCCTTCCCTAAATTTCAATCTTTCAAATTTCAAAACCATAAATTAAATCTAAAAACAAATTTAATAAGGTTTCAGAAAATGTATAGTTTTATACACTTATCTCCAAAATAAAGTCACAGTTTACTTTTAAAGATTTTTAGCCAGAAATATCAAAGTTACAATGCAAGATGTTTCAGGCTATATAAATATGTACTTAGTACTTGAAAGCAAAAATAAAATAAGTTAATCTGGGGCAGGTTCCCTTTTTTTTAAAAAAAAAAAAAGAAATATATATAATTTTTAATTATAAAGTACCGTATTTAACTTAGTTGTTAATCTAATTTTAAAGTGTTGAATTTGGTAATTTTTTTGGTCGCCATTCATTCCGCTTTGATATTTTTTGTGTACAAGCCAATGACGTACCATTACGGCCTGTGTACTCCATTTTACCTAGTAAACACATGGTAAACATACCAATTTAATTTTTTTATTTTATTTACTTCCTCAGAGAAAAATGGCTATAAAGTGTGTGACTGTGGGATACAGTAATAATCAAAATCAGAAGGATCTTCACTTACACAAATTTCCTAACGAAGTAACGATGATACATCCCTACTAACAAATAATTGGATAAAAATATATTAAGCCTGCAGTCAGGAGGCTGCACTCTGACAAAACACACTCTAAGGACATTTGAAATAAAGCATAGTTCATAATCAGACTCGGTGTGGTCAAATTAGATGACATACAAATTTACACTAAGATCGGACTAAAATTAATAAAGTTCTAACTTCTGAGAGTAATACTAAACAGAAAGGTAAACAAGCACTCTTAAGTAATGTTAGCACAATGGGAAGAACTCTGGTCTACTCAGTACATTAGTAGAAGCACTAAAACAATATTCGTTTAATTGAATTGTACTGAAAATAGTTTCTATTTTATGTAAATCATTGTTTTAGATAGATAGAGAAATATTGGCTTCAAACAAATTTAGTTGAAATGAAAACTAATAACTATCGTTCCAATACGGTAGTTTATTATTATTAATGAAAAAAAACAATAATGTGCTTGATGCTAAATATTGTTAGCTCAAGTAAGTTACTGTATATATTAGTACTGTACTGTAAAGGTGTAAGTCGGAGTCACTACACCAACCCAGATCCTATAAGAAGTCTNTATAGTATTTCCCCAACCCTACATCTACCGTGAGCAAACCAAGTTAATATTCCTACGGTCACCAAACTACAGATAGGTAGTTACTATTTTCTGTATGTAAACTATAGTTCGAATATTTGGTTTTAGTCTTAGACCATATATACTAGTAGACGGAGGATGCGCTAATTCTTTTATCTTAAAGATTGAAGCAAACATGTGAAGCGTGAAAGTCATGTGGGATGAGGCAAAACTGATAACAGCCCTATGGCTGTATAATGAGAATACGTATTTTATGACTGATTATTTTGTTCTTGTTGAGATATTTTTCTTAATTCCTTAAAAAAAAAAAAGAGCCTGACATAATACATTTTAGTTTGTG
>PXIH01S0037339.1:5653-16696 GCA_003024985.2 Euperipatoides rowelli
TGGCAAGGCCAAGACCGAGTCCATGTTGTAATAAAATTTCAAGGCCTACAGCCAAGACCAAGGTCAAGTTCTATTGACCTCGAGAGCTCTCGAGGCTAAGACCTGGCCTCGAGGACTACAACACTGATTTTTACATTATTTCTTTCAAGCTCAACTCTTAACTAATCAGAGGTTGATTTTTTATTATTCCGTATGGAAAATTTTTTTAGTAAACACTTCTGTTTAGTTTTACTCTATCAGTCTTGAGATGATCGAGGTAATTTTTTATTAATACTTTTATTAATAATAAATGACAATGCTTCAAATTGTTTTCTTTTCACATTAAATATTATTATAGACAAGAAAAAAATTAATTCAGTTATTTTTCATTGGTCTGCGAGGGAGTAAACCAGACCTGGTCAATAGTTTCAGCATGAGGGCCAGATTAAAAATTTATAATTCTTCACGGGCCAGGCATGGAAAAATTCCAAGAGAACTAATCAATACAAAGATGCAGAGTGCAGAGAGATGCATTATGTTTAAATAATGCAATTTTGTCACTTTAAGACTATACACCGTATAATTGTTATATTCTAAATCCAACTTATAGTTTCACTAAGGCGAGAAAGGGAGAGAGATAATGAGCTAGCGAGAGAGAGAGGAGGGATAGAGATATAAATAGAGAGATGAAAAGAGAAATAGAAAGACTGTATGATTTTTTTAACAATTATTCCTGGAATCTGAATAATCCAAACTATAGTTTATAGTTCTCAAATCAAATGGGGACGGGGGTGACAAAATAAAGAGAGTTCATTTTAAAATGATAACCGAGGACACGGAAAATGAGACCATTAATTTAGCTACTATTTGTTAATAATAACAAAAAGTAGGTCACTAGGCTACTTTAAGAAGCTCTAATGTAATTTACTTAAAAGTGGGAGGGGGGGGGGAGTTCAAATCATTGATGTCCTAAACTTAGTTTCTTTTTATTATTATTATTATTAAAGGTGGTAAAGAGGATTTGAAGAATTTTTCAACATTTTATAATTTCTTTACGATATCTTTGTAGTTTATATAAAGATCAATAACAATGCTATTTGAAAAAAAAACAAAAACATGAGAGATCTTAGCTGTTTGTTTTGTTGCCTCACAGTTTAATTAGACACAATGTGACCATGCCATTTGATTCACTCATCTGTTTCACTTGCACTAATTTACGTAGCCTAACTTTGTTTTATTAATTGTTTATTAATTTTATTTATTCCGGGAAAGACAGAATCTATTAATAATATGTATAGTCACTGCGTGTATAGGTAATATTGTGTGTAATCATTAAAAATAATAAGCTTACTATAGAAAATAAAGCATTTTAGATAAAATTTGCTACTTTAATGATAACGACAGTTTAAACTTTTTAAATTTAAGACTGAGCGCAGGGCCACATAAATTGATATAGCGGGTCGGATGTTGCCCATGACTAGATTAAATTCTTGCACATCCTCTTCTAGCCACCATGATATAACCTGATTGGTCAGATTTCTTTTCATGTTTCCACAGAATAGAAACATACTGCATATTCTCTACTATGATAGCAGTGGTGAATCTATATAAGGGTTGAGCCTAGGGCGCCCAAGTTTTAGGTGGGGGGGGGGGGGGGGGGGGGGGGGGGGGGGGCAAGGCACAACACAAAGTGTGTAGGCTAATTGTTAAAAAAGAAGCAACAGAACATAGGAGTGTAAAATATCAATTTAGAAATTTCTTGTTAAAATTAAAAAATAACTGTAATGTAAACCACTGGCCAACACATAACTTTCTTTAGGGTTGCCATATTTTAAGAATCCAAAAAGAGGACACATTTTAATAACATTATAGGCGCCTTTTCATTTTTTTTTTTTAATTTACAGTATATGACTAAAATGATTGTCAAGTCAACACTTGACCATTGTCGGATTGGTACNAATGGCCATCAACATTAACCACTAATAACAGCTAGTCTATAGCTGCGAAATTCCAAGAAGTGGCTAGATTATCAGGTAGACTAATTATAATGAAATTTTTAACCATTAAAAAATTAAATAAATGTCACTTTTATTGATTTTTTTTAGGAGTTATTAGATCATTTGACAGAACACATCCAAATAAAGGGCCAATATGCTCCCCGCATCTGCTGTATAAATAAAAAATGTGTCAGTAATACTAGCGAATTCTAAAAAAACAAATGCATTTATGATTATAGCCACAATCATAACAAATGCATTATTAGCTTGTTTCATTTAAAAAAATCTGAAAATAAGTGGCAGCGGTAATAGATGTGCAATTTCACCTTGTTTGAAAAAAATAAAAGGTAAAGAGGTGAAATACTACTACTCTTATCTTTCAATAATTAATTTATTTGTTATCCCAGTATTAAGTCAAAGACTTTTATACAATTGGCTACTGTCAAAACACACAACTAAGCATTATGAAAAAAAAAAGTTAATAGCAAATTGTAGAAATCCTGATCGATCATAAGAGGCGTTATTTTAAATTCAGATAAGAAATGGTATTAAACGTTTCTAAGAAAATAAAAATGTAAAGTAAATAAAACAAAATAAATAAATAAGTTTTATTTAATGTAAATTACCTCTATTTATTTAAAATAAATAAATAATTACTTTTTTTTTTAATATTATCTTTTAATTTTATGATACACGGTAAAATCAGCCTAAACTCGATACACAGCGAACATCCCGTTAACTAAAAAAGTCACTCTAAACACTTGCCGCATATATTAGTATTATTTGTTTGTGTTTTATTTCTGATCTCATTTATATAAGCCTCTGGATTAAATCTTTTAAATTATTTTATTAGACGTTAACGGCATTTTCCAATTGTCGCATTTTAAAGTTCTAGTAGTTCCGGCTTAGAAAACAGAACCTCTAGAACCTGGGTCTGAGGACCCGGATGTAGGTTCTAAGAACTTTGCAAACACTAGAGTACTGCTTTTGCGAACAGCTTAGAACTTGGTTCTTTAGTTCAGAACTGGTTCAGAACCATTTTGCGAATGTACCCTTAGCCTCTTTAGATATTATAGAGATTGTCCAAAATATGAGTGTGTTTTTTTTTAAAGATATTGCTGTTTATTGGTTGATTAATGTTTACAAGCGGTATGTGAGTTATTTCAGGATATAAATTATTTTCTTAATACAGCATTTACGTGTGGAAAGCTAACACTTGTAAATGTTTTATTAAATTAAGGTGGCAGTTTGTTGAATCTAAATTATTTCCTGAAATATTCTAAAGCGCATGCAAGTGTTAATCAGCTAATTAGTTATGCAACTTTGTTAATTGGTATGCACGCTTTCCCTCAAACTATAAAGGGAAGAGCGTGCATCCAAACCTTGTCTTATGCTGCATGTTAGAGAGCTGCTGCCCTCTAACGATAGTTTTTGTGTACTATGTTACTGTATGTTTATTTTTATTTATTCTCTGTTGTTGGAGGGCAGTAGCCCTCTAGAGATATGACCGCCTCTAATGTGATAATCTTACCATTTATAATTAGAATGAGGCTTATTATTTTGTAACCATTCAGCTTGCAATATAACCTATACCAATAAACACATTCCTTTTGTTGCTGTCAGCCTTGTGTCCGAGCCATTCTTTCCTAAATCTTTCTTTCTCAACACCTTTTGCTTATGACAAATCTCTGTTCTTAAGGGATTTGTTATAAATATCTAAGCAATAAACATATTATATATTATTGGTCATGTGACTTGATTCTGTTTTAGTTAATACATTACAAAACATCTACTTTATTCAGGTCCATTAAGTCACATAACACCAAAATACACTTCATATTTATTAACTTAGACATCTGATAGGGCTAAATATAGCTGAATGGTTATTTATAGAGCCTAATGTTATACACTATCTTTATAAATAGAACTGGAACCTACTTTGTACTAATTCCTTTCCATCATTATTTCCTTCACCCATCTAGAAACTCAAATGTTACAGTAGCCTATTTTACTTAGCCATAATCATAAATACCATCATTATGTGTTTTTCAGCAATGCTATTTTTGCAATTGGATGTGGAGCATTGAGGTAATTATTTTTAAACTTAAATATCATTTTTATGTGTGAAAACAAATTGGTAGTACAATTTATTTTCTACTTTTAGTGCATGCAAATTTTGATATGTTTTAATAGACATTAGTTATTTAAATAATATCTTCAAATTTTTTGTTAAATATAGACTAGTCACATCTGTTATAGTTACCTCTATAAATACCATTGTATCCACCTTCTCTTTGTCCATCCATTCCCGTTTCCTCAACATGAGCACCTTGATCAGATGTGAAATAGATAACTGTATCATCTTTCAATCCCAGTTTATTCAGCGTTTTCATAATTTCACCAACACTCCAGTCGAGTTCTTCAACGTTATCACCATATCTACCATGAACACTATGATCAACAAATCCCTTTGTTGAGTGTAAGGCCGTGTGAACTTGAATAAAAGACATAAAAAGCAGAAATGGCTTCTCTCTATTAACTTGATGTTGTAAGAACTGAACAGCTTCACTGACTAGTCGGGGTGTTAAACTTCCAAGATTGATAGGCTGTTCCACAACATCATAGTTTCTCATGATTACACCATTCAAAATTTTAATGTTCTTTGTAAAAAATACTAATGTCATGGGAAGAATGACAGACAAAATAAAAATGAGAATACCTGAACATTTGCTTCCCTGGAAAATAAGGTACACGCCTGTTGTCACACCAATAACAAACCCTGCAAAAACAAATTGATAAAAAAATGGTGTTTCAGAAGTAATTACACTACCACCATCATCTCCAAAATCTTTAAGATTTGTCAAGGGCAAACCATAGAAATAGTCAAAGCCATGTTTAAGCGGATGATGACAAAAATCACCCCATCCTTCACAATTAACGCCCAAATGCCATTTACCTGAAAAAAAGTATATAAACATAAACTGTAAATTTATTTAGTAGTTTGAAACAACTTTGCAGACAAGCTTTAATCAGGTAAAAAAAGTATGTTTTTAGGTTAAAAATAATGCTTTATCATATCTCCTCCACCATAATCTATTTTATCCCACCACCATAGAGTATATTAAAGTTATTAATCAAGATCAATATTAAAATCAAAATAATTTTTTTAAAAATTTTTAATGGCAAATAATAAAACTTGATACAGTAGCTTCAATCTGGAAAAAAAAAAGTTTCCAGTTTAAACGTAAGACTTACAGTATATCATCAGTGCTCCCCCCTCCCCAATTTCTATTCCCTATGATGAAAAATAACAACAAAAAATACAATGGAAAGAGACAGATTAGGGATGAAACGAATATTAATTTTGGCCGAATACCGGATACCGAATATTCGGCCATTAACAAAGACCGAATACCAAATATTCGGCCGAATATCTAACCTTTTTATTTAATTTATTTTTTTAGTCAAAGCAACCTATTGACAACCTTTAAAGATGTGCTATTTTAAGAATGCCATAGGGGAGAGAAATTTTTTTTTTTTTTTACATTTTGCTTAAAACTAGTAAAAAGCATCAAATTAAATCAATGTTTTGAATTTATTAATTTTTAAATGAATAAAATTTGTCCTTAATATGCAATCATAAATAGGCCTAACTAAATCTGCTTAGCCATCTTTTTTTAAAAAAAAATCTTGTTATTTTAAAATTAATTGATCATCATAATAATCAGATTCACTATACCGTAATGAAAGTTTATTTCCAAATTTACATAATTATAACAAAAGTTTGAATTAATATTTAAGAAATGCTTCGTATTTTTTTTTTTCATTAAAAATATTGTGCTGGTGTTTTGTTTATAACATTATTGTCAAGTTTAAGCAAGGCAAATCATTTCTATGGTAACCATTGAGTCACTGACAAATCAGATGCTGAGAGCTATGATACTTTATTTTCTAACATTTATTTAAAGAAAAATTCCCTTTTCCACTTGTTTAATATATTTAGGGAGATAACTAACATTCGGCAGAATACAGATCATAAACGGCTGAATACCAAATACTATGAACCCAGCCGAATACTGAGTACTAACCGAATATTCGTTTCATCCTTAATACATATAATTTTCCTTACATGTCTTTTTTTTTTAATATGAAATTTTTTCAAAAATTTAAAAGTAGCCTACAAGAAATAATAAAAAGGTTTGTGCTTTAAAATGTTAGCTATAACCTATTAAAAACATAATAATTTCAAAATTGTAATGTAATAAAATATTTAGTTTTGAGCTCTTGTCTGCTATTGTAGCTGTACAAGTCAATTATTATAAGCCTACAGTGGCCACAAATTTTTATATTTTAGCTCTAATTGCAGACTACTTTTTGTAATCATTTTACTAAAGATTTATAAATATAAGCTTCTGGAGATTTATTTTGTCTTATTTTTACCTTAAAAAGTCATGTTTCATCAAATTTTTCCTCACATTCAATCAAACAAGAAAATATAACTTTATTGAGCTGTTTAGAAGTCACAATGATGGTCGTCATTGTTTTTGATTTCCCATAATTACTAGTGCCATTTTGTCCTTAGTATGCAAGACTAGGGAGATCGGCTCAAGCAGATCACATTGTAAATACAAATATTGAATTGTTACCATAACCATTCACCATTTTTTTGTAATTAATGGTTTTTGGTCAGGAATCACCCAGGTGACGCTATTGCTTTTGTGAATTTTCTTTACGAAACAAGGCATTATATATATTAGCCTAAATAAATTAATCAGCATATTATTTTCAAGTTTACTTGACTTTTTTTGTAAAAAAAAAAAAAAAAAACGTTTAAAACTTATTTTTTGCTCATGAATTAAACAATATCAATTTAATAATAATGATAAATTTGTTGTAAATATTTGATAAGGTCATTATGATTTATACAGTCTTTTATTCCCATTTCCTTATTTACAGTATCCCAACTTTACGACTATAATCTAGTTGTAATGTACAAGCTTGTCTTCAAAGTTTGCTACCAAAACAAATAGATTAACAACTTTATTTATTATTTACGTTCCTATCCTTCACTCCAATGTGGGACACTACACACTAACTTCTACTAAATAATAATCCTGCTAGTGCTTGATCATTTTTGCCAGTGTTGTAGTCAAGACCTGTAATCTCAAGACCAAGACCATTGGGTTCAAGACCAAGGCCAAGACCATTGGTTTCAATAACAAGGCCACAGTCAAGACCATATGGTAAACTTAAAGAGATCAAGGCCAAGACCGAGACCATTCAGTTCAAGATAAGATCAAGACCAAGACAATANAAGCTGGGCCCCCCTCCCCGATTGCCAATCGGCCTTACCAGCCAACACTGCACTTATCTTCATTAATTAACACTTTATGAATTTTGGATAGTAACATTATAATTTATTCTATAAGCTACCTAATGTCAGTGCAATCATTAGGCTATTCTATTTACTTTAATTCCACCTAAGAAACAAATAAATGTTTACAAAAAAAGCCTGTTTTATTACATTTTCACAATGCAATTAATATATTAATTAATCTTCATTGAATTTTTTTTGTCATACTTGCCGAAAGATCTAATTTTATTTCCAAGAGCTACAAATAATGAAAACTTGTCAAATAATTGACTGAAATTTTGATCAGTTTTTTTTAAAAACATGTGAAAAATGCTAGAAAAGTGGACAAAATAAAATCCGACGGACGTTTTTTTTAGTTGAAAAAAAGGGACATGTCCGGTGAGAACAGGACATCTGGCAACCCTAACTTTATTATACCTATATACAGTATCCTCATTCATAGAAAGGACTAAGATTTTAAAAATGTGCAACTCGTTAAAAACATCTGGTTGCGAACTATTATGATGGACTTTTCAGAGATAATTTTTCAAACAAATGTATTGTTAGAATGGTATAATGCAAAATAAAATACAAGACAATTTATTGTAAATCATTCTTGTTACAATTTCAAATATAGAATATGTGAAGCTTCAACTAAGTTGTTTCACTGAGTGCCGCTGGCTAACTTATAATGTATTAATAATTTTTTAAATTTTTTTTAAAAGTCAAATTTATACATTTAAAATATACATTTTTTTGTTTTTGCAATAATTAAATTGTATAAAATTACCATGTTGTTATGGTACTTTAATTTTTTTTTCTTTAATATTTTTACAAAATGCTTACTGTAGGCTATATATTAATAAAATATTGCTTCATGTATTGTATAACATACTGTATATATTTTTTAATTTATCATTTAAATAAAAGGCCCTGAAAAAAAAAACCCAGAAAATTAGATCCGACCCTGTTTGACAGAGAAAAATTTTCTAAATCTTTGAAGATAAATATTTACAGTAATTTTATTTCACTTTCTCCAATGGCAATAAACTAATTAAGAGATGCAGTAAAACAGTCAAAATAATTAACAATAACATTCAATATTTTTTTTTTAAAAAAACTATAGTTGGTTTCATTTATTAATAGACTTGATTGTCTATTTACATTTACCGGTAATTAAAATTTACATTTTAAAAAAATTATAGATCATTTTTTTTTGATAGATTTTTTTTTTAAGTTTATATTGTTTAAATGAATATGTTAGGCTTTTATCAGAGAGAAATTCCAATAGCTAGCCAAAATTTTATATTACCATTTTGCTATATAGGGCGAGACTATATTTGTGGCTTGCCATATTGGATGCACTGTCAAGATAAATAAAGCAGAGAGATTGGAAGCATTTTCATTTTCTAAAGAAATTTCATTTTAACTAACAAAAGATGATTATTAGCATTTATTTTTTGTAAAGATTTAATATTTGAAAGCAAAATCTTTTCATCATAATGGACTGTAGATCATTAATAATACTTTCATTCTTTTCACCGAAATGAAGTTTTGATAGCCTTTTACAAAAATGACATTTTCTTCTTCAAAAATAGAAAAGCATTTCAAACATCATTAAAAATATGAAATTGCAATAATTTAAACAATTCAATGTTTTTTAACTAATCAGTATTCCACCGAATACACCAAGTATTCGGCCAAATACCGAATAGTTCTATTTAGAAATGAATGGGTCGAATGGCTAAATAGTTGTCAAATAAATAAAACAAATATGCTTTTGTTAAAATTAGCACTTAAAAAAAAATCTTGTTTCTCATCGACCTCTTAAATATGAATTGATTGATATCATTCGGTTTAATTCATTTCAACATGTTCTGGCCTCTTCCATTTAATTTTTTTTTTTTTTTTTACAATCCATATTGCCTATTCCATTAATTTTGTTTAATATATTTAATAGAATACAACATTTTACTATTACAGATTACTTCCTACCCTTTTTTTTATCCTGATAATTACAAAGCTGTATTTTTAGCCTACCTCTTTTGTCTTTTTTACAGGATACTCAGTGAGAAACAAATGTTTGTTAGGTGATATTGAACATTTACAATATGGAGAGGAGGATCATTGGCTAATATACTAACTGAAATTCCCACATGATGTCTAACAACAGTGTGAAAAAAAATTATTCCTGGGCAGTAGGCCTAATCTCATCTAAAAATGAATAGAATATCAAATATTTGTTTTAAGATATAGTAAAATATTTTATCTGCGAGCATGGTGTATATTTGATATGTTATTCCATAACATATCAAATAAGTTTGTATTATGCTGAATGAACTTTTTTATTCATTTTAATAAATGAAATAATCAAATAAATGAAACAATTCAAATAAATAACAATGCATATATTTTTCTCCAAGGCAATGGAAGACTAGATAAAAATAATATGCAAATAAATCAATTGAATGCTTTAAGTGTTTTAACTAAGAAAATAGATAAAAAAATATTATATAACTATATAGCCTATAAGCTTAACACAAATGTATACAGTATTTACCAATTAAGGCAGTTGAGTAACCAGACTTTTTCAATAAACTAGGAATTGTTGTCTCATTAGCTGGAAGACCTCCGGAAGAAGCAATAAAAATGAACACCTTTAATAAACCTTGTGGAGCCATTCCTACAACACAATAGATTAATATCAAATTAATTTTAAATAACTTATGAAAAAATATATACAGTATATAATTTTAATGAACAGAGCTTTGTAGGCCTACTGATTTTTGTTTTAGTTTTTCAAGAAAGATATTAAAGATAGTTTTCATTGTCATATTTTTGAGTGTTACATTGTCCACATAAAACTCGGGACCCATACTTCATCTACTTATTGTCAACATTTATAGCCGATATCAGATTATTCATCTTAGTAAGCTATAAATGTTTACAGCTGATATTGAGTTACAATTTAAACGATCACCAATTAAAATATTTAATAATATTTTCATGAATTGCTTTTTAATTACATTATTTTCTCTTCAAAATTTCCCACCTGTTCAATAATCTTTTTGTCTTCAACTCCACCATTTATACATAACTTGTTCCTCATCTATTTCATTGCTCATCCAACTGTTCCCATATTTCTAAATATTTCCTCTTTCTCTAATTTTTTCACCTCTCCATAAACCCACTCCTTCCTACCATTTGTACATTTGGTTTCTTACTCAGATCCCAAACTATAGCCTGAAATAAAAGATCAATCTCTATCCCAGGATATAATCCTACTTCTCATTAATTCTTTTTTTTATATCCATAAAAGACTCCAAATTTAATCAGAAATATCTTTCCATGACAAATTTTCCAATTTGAATATTAGGAGATAAAATGATACCGAAAGCAATAAAGAGTAATTAAAATAACTATCAAATTTCATTGTTTTTTTGACAAATTTTGTGACATTTATATATGGTTATTAAAAAATTCAGCTTGTCATTATTAAGAGGCAATCCATGAGACTGCACCGTTTTCAGCATATTGTGGCAGTGACCAGTTGATTTTTTTCTGAAAGCTTAAATACTAACTTCAGATGGAATGGATGGAGAGCTCAAGAGAATGATTAGAGAAAAAAATAAATGTTTTAAGGATTATAGTAAAAATAAAAATCCAGATTCATACAGTCAATATAGAGTTAAGAGAAACAAAATTAACAAGTTA
>PXIH01S0037353.1:3582-16504 GCA_003024985.2 Euperipatoides rowelli
ATAAATTATATGGAAAGATAGAAAAAATAAATATATTCTGCTAAATAATATACAATAATAAATACTGGTAACTTGCTGAAAAAATGAAAAGGTGTTATAGGAATAAAATGGGGAGTTTTATTCTGTTATTTGCTGCTTTTTTAGCTAGAAAATGACATACAGTATTGTTATTATATTTTTTGTAAACATAGTAAAAACTTTGGAATTTTTATAAGTTTTAGTTTAAATTTTTCAAATTGATAAATTAAATATTTTAAGGTAAAACTAAAGAAATCAATTTTAAAAAATCATTAAGAAACCACTTTAAAATTTAAATAAGCAGAATGCATGTACTGTACTATACAGTATGTTTGTATGTATCTGAAGTACAGTATACAGTATATACCGTATGTTTTTTTTTTTATCGGAAAGATTAGTTCTAACTAGTTAAAACTAAATATAACTAATCCTATTTTCTTAAACTAGCTTTAACTAGTTGAAAATAGTATTAACGATATATCCCTGTTTTTTATCCTAAATTAGTTTAAAATAATTTGAACTACTGTAGTTATATTTGCATAAATTTCACTTTCCACATGTTTTTATGGTTGAAAGCCATAGCTAAATATATTGCTATCAATATTATATACGGTAAAATGTGAACGAATACAACTCAAATTCACTTGTTAAATTTCTGAAATTTTTCCTATTAACTTATGCGCTGACTTTTAAATCTTGTTCATACACTGTGTCGAGTACACTAATGGTTACATTAGGATAAATTAAACATCAATTATAGTAAGTCATTCATCAAGAATATTTATTTTAACTACCGACAATTAGTTTCAAGAAATATCAACATTTATTATTTTATTAGCAAAACAAGTCGGAACCAATTACAGTTTTGTACTAAAAATGAAACACAATGAGAACATAAGCGAATAACTATGCAAAGAAAATAAACTAATTTAAAAAAAAAAGTTCCGTGCTCTAAACTGTGAATAACTTATCATAGGTTTTTAGTTTAGACTGATTAAGACTAGTACTTCCTTTATACATTTAATAATTTGGTATTTTATCGTCCCCCCCCCCCCTGCAATTGTGATTCATACAAGTTTGATATAGGGTCAGGATAGAATTAAAGTTAGGATATCGTTTAAAATAAAATATTGAAAATATGGATATATTAAACAATATCCAAACCTTATCCTACTCTAACACTATATATCAGACGTGTGTATTACAATGGCAGGGAAGGGAGGGGGTTACAAACAAGTACCACTAAATTTAAGTTTCAACCAGTTAAAATGAGTTTCAACTAATTTCAGATAAAAACAGTATATATTGTTAGTACTAATTTTAAATAGTTAAAAACTAGTTTCAGAAAATAGTACCGTAGAATGCCGACCAAGAGCGACACCCCTATTTCTTGGCAAAAAATAGGTAAACAGCGCCATCGCCGAACAAGAGCACCATCACTGCACTTTGACTTGTTTATCACTCTGAAAGAAATACAAGGTGTATCCAAACAAGAGTGCCACCCTAGATATTTGCTTCATTTTACCTCATCTGAGGTTTAGAACAGTGTATCAAAACAAGAGCGCCGTGTAAAAATTTTAAAGTCGCCATCTTGGATTCTGACATCATTTTTATGTGTGTTTTACGTCATCTAGATAAATATCAACACATAGCTATACAAGCGTGCCATTTAGAAATACTGCCTAGCCAACCTAGTTTCCCTAATTTTTTGAATAAATCTCTATATGTAGGCCTGTAAATTAAAACGTGAAAATTTAACTTAGACGGCGCTCTTGCTTGGCACATATATCAGCCAACCGTTAATGATGTGTGACATCATGTTTTAGTGTGTACCAGCCATAATAGCATTTTAAAGATAATTTCCTAAAGTTTTGGGAAGCATGTCCAAGAAAGGGCACCGTTTTGAAAAACAATCTTTTTAAGGAATTCTGATTCTAACCAAAGAAGAACGCCTGGTCAGTTTTGCAATGCATTGTGGTAAATCGAAGGTTTACTAGCATGGAGCTGAACAAGAGCCCACCCCCATTTTCCTCCAAACGAATGATGAGTGCATGCGCCCTTGCTCGACATTTTATGGTACTAGTTATATTTAGTTTTGTTTAGCAAAAATTAATCTTCCCAATATACTGTAGATAATTTCAGTTCAAATCAGTTAAAATTAGCTTCANCTTATTTCAGATAAAAATAACATATACGATATATTGCCTATCTTTTTTTAATGTGCAAAAATATTACTAGATGGACACAAAGCTGGTTTCTTTTAACGTTCAGTTTAAAAAAATGATCATATTCGTATTAAACATTACAAAATTGGAAAACATACTTTACAAGAAAAATGGTAACTCTTACCTCTGACAAAGGCAAAAACTTCAAAAGTTTTTCCAACAAAAAACCATTGTAACTATAATACAAAGCAAGATCCTTTCTCAAAACCTGCAAATAATCTTTGCGCTTCCTTAGAAGAAAAAGAAAATAAATATATTTAAATTAGTAGCTTATACAAGCAGCTATTTCAAACTGCGTTATTTTATAGAAATGGGCACAATTTCATTAAACACAATTTCAGTCAACTAAAACACTAATATTTTTTTTTACCCACAAATATTTCCATTAAATATTTATTGTCATTTGAAATAATATTTTCTTTAAATTTAGGTCATTATAATTTACAAAAAAAAAAAAAAAAAAAGATTCAAGTTTTATTCATAAATGACTTTTTGATCAAGATACTGTATGTTTTATTCAAACATTGAACATTTAAAACTGGATAATAGTTGAAACAAAAAAATTTGGTGACACAAAAATAGAAAAATATTATTTGGAAATTTATTTTCATTCGTCAAATCAGCAAAAAACAATCTCTTCCAACTAATTTTCTAAAATGCTTTGTATAAATTTCCACTATTATTAAAAAGTTTTTTTTTTTTTAAACACTAAAAATGACTTACATATACGGTAATAATGATTTAAATTATTGCTAAGACTGAAGTTCAATAATTTAATTAATATTTTATGAAAATATCCCGATTTGTTTTATTTCGGTCAGATATATAGCCAATGACTAATAAGAAAACAGACTCAGAATAACAGCAAAATACTGATTCATGAATAAAACATTTATCTTTCAAATTTGTTTAATGTGTCTGTATGTACAGTATATGCGAACATCTGGGTTTAACTTGATTTGTAACTTGCAAAGCAATTTTTTTTTAATGTTCAAAAAAAAAATATTATTTTTGTAAGTTCTCCCTCTCCTCCTTCTAATAAATTTGATAATTATTTTTAAACTGATTGCAAAAAAAAATTGGAAATCATTAATAATTAGTATTTTTTTAATGAATTTTTGTTATAAAAAAAAAAGTGTCAAAAATAAATAAATTCATTAACCAAAGCATTATACTGTACAGACAACTGGCCTTCAGTAGCTCGGCTGTGCCATTGATACAACAGGTGACTGGACTTGACCGAGAAATGATGGCAAGATTTTTGGGAAGTAGCATATTGGCTGGATATTTAATTGAGATTTAGTCACTGTTATGTGTAGAGATCAGAGATAATCATTTTGGTTAAGTCCTTATTTCTATAAATTTATGAAAATAGTTTTAAAAAATCATAAAAGATTACTCATTTTCTAAGTTTAAACAGTATTAAAAGTATTGAATGTAGGCAAAGAATACTTAGAAACCAATGATTATATTTAACATAAATTTATTTTAAATAGAATGAGTTATGAAATTAGAACTGTCAATAAAGTAAATAAAATGAACAAATAATATATTGTTGGCACGATGAGGTATTAATTATGATATGCCAACTTACATAAGAATGAATGTTTGTTGGTAAGATAATATGGCAGAAGTGATGACTGGTTTACGAGAAATAATGGAATTGTTGAGAGAAAACATGGCTAGGCTGGCTGTAGGTTGGCACACTAGGTGCCAACCTCTAATGAAGGCTTCTGACCGATCTGCTACATTATATGCTGGATGTTTTATCTATTGAGAGATCTGGATAAGCCTTTGGATGGCTTTTATACGATTTTGGTGTGTAAGTCAGGATTTAGGATCATTCAATGGAGTAGCATAGTTTTAAACCAATGGGTTTATCAGCTTTAGTCCAATGCTGGCATCTGCTTTCCGTTCCTGGTATGATTATAGAAGCCATTTAGAAACATGTACAGTAATTATAATTTGTCAGCTACTGTGGGTACGTTTTTTTAAAAATTCCGAGCAGTCGGAGTACATAAGAGTGCGCTCTGAAACCAGAGAAATAGGATTTTTAAAAAATCGGAGCACGCTCTTTACCGGATTTTAATAAACTCAGAGCACTATAAGAGTGAGCTCTTACTACTCAGTGTAAAAGCATCAGGATTCAGAGCTTTACCCATAATTCATTGCAACACAATCAAAATTCAAAATGGAGGAAAATAAACTTTATTGATATTTACATTTGTCAAATATGACTTATCTGGTCTAATATTTAAGTAGGCACTACGGTACTTTACATAAATTTCTGATTTTGACTATAAGTTATCTTTTACGATGGCAATCAATAATTATTTTTTTACGATGGCAGTGATTATAATTGGTCAGCTACTGTGGATACGTTTTTTAAAAAATTCCAAGCACTCGGAGTACATAAGAGTGCGTTCTGAATCCAGAGAAATAGGATTTTTAAAAATATCGGAGCACATTCTTTACCAGATTTTAATAAACTCTGAGCATTATAGAAGTGAGCTCTTACTACTCCGTGTAAAAGCATCGGGATTCAGAGCTTTACCCACAATCATTGCAACACAATCAAAATTCAAAAAGGAGGAAAATAAATTTTATTGATATTTACATTTGTCAATATGACTTATCTGATCTAATATTTATCTAGGCACTACTTTACATAATTTTCTTAATTTGACTATAAGTTATCTTTTACGATGGCAGTAATTATTTTTTTAAATGCTGAAAATGAATTGTTTTCAGTCAATGAGATAGTAATAGTTTGGCTGAATAATAGGTGATGTCTGAGATCCAGACACTAGTTCTATGTCTTGGTCACGCACAGATATGCAGACATTAAAATGGAAATCACATGTTCGAATATTGCCACGGACATTATTGCTTTTTTTTTCTGTCTGACAATAGACCTTTAAAAGCACCTTCTAGTGAATATTTAGCTAAAATTAGTATTTTAAACATTTTTTTTTTAATATTTGACACTTTTTCTCCTTTCGTCTCTATATTTTATTACTCTGTTAGTGTATTTTAATAATCTCGGATTCTGTCTCGCTCTGTTTGTACTCTGTGATGTGTACATTTACTCGGAGTTTTTTTAAAAAAACATCACAGCTTATTGTGGCGCCATCTGTGTTTAATCGTCAGAAGCTTTAAAGATTAGTTTATATTAAAAATATACTGTAGTCTTTTGGAAATTAAATATTACTAAATTTGCCTTTGGTTTTAATATGCAATTTTCTATTTAATAATTGCCTGTAAAAATTCCACCCTAGTGTCAACTAGAGGCTGTAGCCTATTTACAACATTATTAATTTTCCTAAGTATTGGTTTGGATTGTGAAATACATTAAATACTTTAAGCAATGGCATAAAAAAATGCTTAATCTATTAGACACAAAAATGTGCAATCATGGCACAATATCACTCTTTTTTATTTTACTATTTTGAAATATTGATAAAGACCCATGTTAAAATACCAGGATAGCCGAACAGGAAACGGAATACTTTACGTGGCCAGGCTAAACTGCTGCATAATGCTTAATGATGACTGCTTGTACAATGTACTGTACATACAGGATAAATTAACAGCAAAACAGAAATATTTCATTTGGCAAGTTGTACTACCATAAAAAATATTTTTGTAGAAATCAGTGAAATGACTGGTACTCATAGTACTGTAAGGAAGAATATAGAAGACTTCAATAAAAGATGACTATAACAATTGAAGATTAGAATGTATAAAACACAGTTGGAGGAATTTATGACACAATAAGGTTAAAGATTAAATGAGCAAATCATCAATATATATGTGCTCCTTTAGTTCTGATTATAGCCTTGCAATGCTTTTGCATGAACTCTTAGCAGTCCTACAAGCTACCCCGGTCTATCGATTTCTAAGTATATTTCAAAGTTGTAAAAAAGAACCCATTATGCTCAACTTAGTTAATCTCAATTTTTGTTCGAGTTTAGAAACAAATTTTGACCCAAGCTTCAAGACTCTGAATTTTTTTTTTAATTTTAAGAAGTTCAATATTACATAGGAACATCTTTGTGATGTATAGGACGATCTGCTGATTTATGGCTAAAGAAAATTCTCTTTCCCTACCTCTCATCCCACCTTTCCTGCACTCAATTTCCTAATTAAAGGGTTAATTAATTCAATTAGAAGTCCTAAATGGGAAATTTTACCCACTCTCTATACGTTTTACAGCAAAATTAATTAAGGAAGAAAATTTATCTTAACACTTTAAGAAAATGCAAGTATATATATATGCGTCCATAATAATTTCATAAACGTACAGCATAAACTAATCAAATCACATACCGGTAAATTTTTTTTTCACTATGCAGAATATTTATGCTATGAGAAATAAGAACCACAATAAGTCGATCATTTAGCATTAAGGAAGTCGTGGAAATTATTTTTTTTTCCTTAGATTTTTTTTTCTCAAGCAGTGCTAAACACAAAAATATTATACAGTAACTTCTGCTGTTCTATTAATCCAAGGCTGTTATTAACTTGTGTCTTTGAAACTTTTGTCATGAGGAATTATGATTTTCCTTGGACTTTATTCTCTCCGTTACATTTTTATAATGAATTACTTTTTTTTTTTTTTTGCAAATGTTTATCTAAAATGCATTTTTCATAATATTTTACTATATTTTTAGATATTCCGGGTTTCCCCCGATGATTTCTTCTCTGAGGAATCTATTTCCATTTGTTATTAAGAGCGAAATTATTGTGAAGTGGCAACAATTATGTACATATTGCCTGAAAAGGCATTATCTAAAACATAATGGGGATTTTTATAAAAATCGATTCGCTAGTAGTTACCTTTTAGAACAAAATTAAAAGGCCAAAAAATATAAGCAAAAAAAAAAACAAAACATTACCTTCTTATTTCACGTCTGGTCTTGAAATCAGCCAACACATACATGATATCTTTGATGCGCTGCTGGACTATAACTAGATCTGGAAGTTGCTGACGTATCAAGTTAAAAAAAATATGGCTTAGGTTATTCTGTTGTTGAACCTCAGTTAAATTAACAGAGGAAAGAGAAACAATCATTAATTTGAGTTTTTTTTCACTAGAGGATAGTCTGTTATCAGTCTTTTAAAAGAGTATGCTTACAAGTAGAACAGCGAGTGCATAGAGTCGTACTTTCAAATCCTCTTTTGCACGATACAGTACAATCAAATTTTCAAAGGAAGTCAATTTAATTAGTGACACTTGTATGGTAGCTCATTGATAAATATTTACTATATTTCCATACTCTAGAAATTTACATGAATAAGACAGATAAACATCAAAGGTAAAACTAGAAAATATTAAATTGCAGAATCGTAACATTAATTTAAAAAAAAAAAACTTCTCTAAAGAAAAGCCAAGCATTAACATTTTCATAAAATGTTGGAAGATAATTTTATTTTTATTTTAATATAGATTAAAGATAATATTTACGAATTTTGTATTTAAAAAGCAAAACATTATCAATTGCTTACATGGGCATAAATTTTCAAAAATATTTTGGTGTACAATGTACTGTATATATTTTTTTGTTTCATATTTAAATTTTCTAATAAATTGATAGTAACCTAAAAATATTTAGGTTTGGGCCTCCGATTCAACAAAGTTTGTTTAGCTACTGTACATTCACTTTCAAAAATTGTAATTTAAATTTTTTTATCTTGAGGATAATCTACATCGCCAGCATTTAACTTTCTTTTTAGTCCTTGTTTGCTGCTCTATCTTGAAAAATAAAGTCATCCTGTTATTTTATGTGCAACACACAAATTGTGCCGATAAATACAAAATTGGCATATCCTTTAATTAAAGAATTGTAAGAAATTAGTGACTGATTTCTTTTTTTTTTTGGCCTATTAGCCTAAATTTTATTAAGCCTAATGTGAATACCATTAGCAATCAACTTACGCTTAGCATTGTAATGAATCCCCTGGGTAGTGATGAATGCACAGTTGCTGCCACTTGCCAACTCTCATTTAACGAAACCCAGGGAGGCTCACCACACATAATGTATGAGGTAAAAAATTGGCAACAGGAAAAGTTTCAAATCCAATATTTATTTTGTATAATTAAAGTAAATCCAACAGTTTGCTTTGTACAAAAACTGGTAACAGAATACGCCTTAACACAATTAACTAATCAGAATTGATGACATACATGAAATATTGTATTAACAATAAGCCGCAAAACTGAAAGGAGGCCGTAAAATAAATCAAAGGGACGAACTACTACTTGAACTACCAGTGCAACCACAAAATAAATAATGATCAGTTTGTAATGGTGGAAGCCATTTCAATTGAGTAAACAAGATTTATATGTGCAAGCTTTTTTCATACTAAGAAAAACACACGCATACAAATAAAATCTCTTGAATAATTAGCATGTTAACTCACATGAAATCAATTATAATTGCATGCACTGTCAACAACCTGGTATGTGATAAATATAATTAACACACTGGTGTGTTGCAGAAGTAAACAGCACAAGAACAGAAATTAGTATGATCTTCACATGGAGAACAAGAACATAAGCAAATACAATAATGATTTGTTATATCTTTTTTTTTTAATCACTTAAGACTATATAATAAAAGTAATAAAGACAAACTGTCTAAACTACACTGTTGTTTTTAAAAATGGTATATATTATAAATATTTTATGTAATATTACATTTGATTAGACATTTGAATTCTTGATTTTACAAAATGCAACTTATGCATTTTGTAAAATTTACCAGATTTAAAGAAATAAAGTTAAGCAAGCCTGGCTACTCTTAACAAGTTGAGGTCTGAAGAATATCAGCTTGCATGAAATCAGGTTTTGTATTCCCAGATGGGTAAGATGAAATGTATGTGTGCAGTTGATGCACAACCTGTCGATGCGAATGAAATGCCCAACCTAAAATGTTTTTTTCTTGAACATAATTACAAATATTGACAGCATTGATTCTGACATCAATATTTTATTGCTTGAAAACTTCAACTAAAAATAATACATTTGGAATTTATTTCCAACAAATCGTTATATTTTAATATTTGTTTTACATATACTATAACTAGAAGATAAATTAGTAATCAAAATGTGTCCACATTTTCCTACAGATTTCTATTTGACAATTGTAATAATGCACTCTGCATCACCCCCCCCCCCCCGATACATTAGGAACTGACCACCAATTTATTTTACCTCTATTGAACAAAAAACACTAGCTTAAGCTATTTAGAATGTCGTTTGAGTCATGTATATAATATTGTATTTTTGTTTTGTTTTAAAGAAAATGTATTGTGATGTTGTAAAACATTGTTAACCCTTTCTCATGTTGTATTAAGTCCAATTTTATTTAGATCAGTTTGATAGTTATTTTCTTAAAAATGACAATTGAATAACACTATTTTTCTCAATAGTAGTTTAAAAGGATATGTTCCCGATTCATTTCTTTTCCACTGGGTAAATGAAAAGTTTCACCTTCTAAGTTCATTAAGAGTTGTTCTTTATCAGCCATTTCACTAAAAAGTAAAAATAAATAAATATCAAACCTGTATTTAATTTAATGTATTTAAAATTTTATAAATTAATAATACTTTTTTTTTTTTACTTTTTCTTCTTTTGTAATTTTTCCAACTTCTTAGATGCTTTTTCAATGGGTAACTACAAAGAAAAATAAAATTTGAATTGAATAGTCTCAAAAATATTTTTTTAAAAAAAATTGTCAATGCAATGAATGGAGGAAAATGAAGAATAGCCCTTATGACAAAAAAAAATCAATGTCTATTTTGTTATTTTAATATAAAATCTATAAGTATTGTAAAAGAAATAAATTACCTCATCAAAGTTATCATCATCATCATCATCTGACAAGTCATTATTTTCTTCAGCAGCCTGAAAAATAATAATAGTGCTATTTATTAATGACCATAAACTAAATTAATGAACTTAATTCATTAGAATAACCTGGCCCTGTATTCAGTGGTGTAGAGTACAGGTCATGGATTATAAGTCAGAGCTTTCCGTGTAAGGGCAAGCTCTGATTTCTAACCTAAAAGTTTGTAAAAATATGAGAGGTTTATTAAAACTCCTGCAAAAACGTCGGCCATGTAATGACAAATATGTGAAATATGAAGTGAGACTAGAAAACAGGTTTGTAATTCAAATATATTATCACAGTAAATATACAATAAAATATCTTATATCAAACATATACAATTTTAAAATGGTCTTGAGAATTATAATATAGTGGTTGATGTACTAACACTAGTATGTCCGTGATAAAGAGATAGTAGGAAATTTTACTCTTACCAGGGGTTATCATAGATAACACCTTCCTGGAGGTTTGTGTTGGTATTCTGGCTATATTATAACCTTGCAAATATATGACATCATTTCCTAGTCTTAGTTATAATAAGGGAAAGAGGAAGTTCAAGACTTGATGGTAGTCTCGAACTTATACTGGGCCAAGTTTGTTACGGAGCCAATAGCTGGCTAACTAGCGATTGGAATACTTTTCTCTGACACTCAGATATTGACAGCCTGGGTGACAATCGTATGTAGGTGCCTGGATGACAATCAGGTCGAGAACCTGGAATGTCTATTTGAGAGCCCAGTTTCAGAATGATGATTTCCTTTTATACTTTTAAACTGGGTTCAATCGATTCCTGAGAAAAGCATGTGCAATATTATTGGCTCCTGGATGAAAATAAGAGTCAATAACAAATAAATCGAATAGTTTTTGCCCACTGTGGTCTGCTCTTTTCTTCATTCAGCTGAATCCAGCCAAGTTGTTTGTCAGTTTCTATGGAGATGGTAGTAGCCAGTGATTGGTTCAAAATGTGGAAGGTTGGAATTACAAAAATTTCCTTTAGCCTCCAGGAGCACTTTTTATAAGTTGGACCCTGTAATAATTACGAAGTTATTCACAACCCCTAGTAGGAAATTTATTATTTTATAACTGCTTTATATAATTATCATTATAGTTCTTTGAAAAATATTTTTCAAAATAATGGAAGTCAAGTTATATTTATCCCATTAGCTATATGTTAAATTGTTTGTTATTGTATGGATGATTCTACTAATATTGTTAGCACACACTTATGACAACTAATACAAATTACACTAAATAACATAATTTACAGTATCATATTCTATTTATCATTATACAATATTATTGACTTGATTTACTTATTGTAATTAGTAAATAGTTAAATAATCATAAATTTATCAGAATGATAAATGATTTAGTCTTATTTTTATAAATTAAATTATTTTATACAGTAATTACAGGCAAATATTTGAGTAATCCATAGCTTATTACATTAACAATATTATTTATTATCAGACATGTTGCTAGGGTATGGAAGTACAGTTGCTGTATGGAAGATACTGTATAAGGAAAGGAGCTTACTTTCCGCACCCTAAGATGGCCACCAAAACTGGGCATTAGAATATTAAATCTAGCACTGATTGAATGGAGAAAGGATGAAGGGGGGGGGGGGGGGGGAGGGGTCTTAAACATGACATTTTTTTCTTTTATTTTCTCCATTAAAAGCGAGGGATTAGCTAAAATATGTTTTATATAAGAAAGGGAAAGCGCAGTTTTGGTTTGTTATAGTAATTCAAACAATCAGTAATAAGCCTGACTTAAGGTTTAATACAATAATTAGATTCAAGAATTCAAATGACTTTAAACCCGATTAGATAAATTTCATTTAATTTTTTTTAATATATATTATACTGTATATATATTTTTAAATCTATCGGATTTAATTATTATCAAAATTTTGGTGGTACTGTATATGAATTGGTATTCTAAACAGAAGACCGGCACCCAATTTAATCATGCTGGGTTAATATCTGGAGACAAATTTAAAATTAAAGCAAAAATAAATATAGTATATAAATTTAGCAATACTGTATTAAGATCTTATACTGTATAAAGAATTACAATTTTAGCTGCAAAATAGTAAAAACCCAATTGTACCATTGTGTGCACATTGAAGTCCATAAATGATTACCCCATTATAATTTGTTACAACTCTTAAATATAGATACTTGTAATGAAACACAAATTTTAAAAATCAATACGTAAACTCATAAATTCTTAACGTGTCCTAAACATACATTGCAAACTAATTGAAGATTTTGTTTCTACAAGCCACATATCACATCGAGCATTTTCCATTTTGAAGGACAATCATTGACAGTGCTCCTAGTGGTGAAAGTAGTATGCAGAACAAACTTTTATAACTGCCCAAGTTTACCTGTAACAAAAATTCTTCAGCAAGTTTGATCTGTAAAACATTACAATCTGCTGAAATCATGGTAACAATTTTTAGACACCCTGCATTATATGTGCATGAGTGACAATCGATAGAGGACATGATCTTTTCTTTCACTCATGCAGCTATCAGCACATTATCAATCTCCATCCTTATCTTCCTAAGATACTGTATGTGCATCAATGATTGAATCTGTAAGAAATGACATTTTCTTTCACTCACACAGCTGTCAGCATATTATAATTCTCCATTCTTAACTACTGTATGTGCATCAGATTAATATATACCAGACATGATCTTTTCTTTCACTCATACAGCTGACAGCACATTATCAATCTCCATTATCTTTCTTATATAAGATATAAGCATGAGTGTGA
>PXIH01S0037363.1:0-11213 GCA_003024985.2 Euperipatoides rowelli
TTTTTTTTTTTTTTTTAATGTCACATAATTTATTGCTCTTCTACTGATTTCGACCCAAAATATAATCCTGTTTTGGGGGATAATGGAGCCTTTCTAATAATACTTGCTTTTGTTTAATATCTTTACCACAATATTTATCATGAACAAATGTCAAATTTTGAACATTTGGNTGTAAGAAAATTAAGGTCTATAAATTCCCCTGAGAAACTAGTTTTATATTTTATGATTTTACATCCTCTGGTTCAAGAAACTAGAATAATATTTAAATATGGCCTCAGTAATCAATTTTTAATTTTAAATTGGGAGCTATGATCTTTTCATTCATAAAAATGCCTTTTATGGATTGCTATAATTTCTACATTTCCAAAATTTGAGCTTTGGACACAGGATATAAAGTCATTGAAATCCACCACTTTACCCATTCTTTTTTTAAAGCCTTTTCCACCTGATGATGAAAATTATCAGTAGGTATATAAGTGTGTCCTGGCTTAAAATATTTAATCATTATCTGTTATAAGTTAACTTTCAGACTGTTAACAATGTATACAAAAAAAAAAAGAAAAAATTGCCCAATTTTTGTTTTGAGAAGCGCAGTTGCCCAACCAGATTGTTATATTTTTTACATCTATGTGGCATATAAACAAATCTATAAAAAGTAGAAATAATATATTCTTTGTTTCTGCAGGACATACCTTCATGTCAAATAACTGCTGTGGGTTTCTGTTATTTTAATGGATTTCCTATAGGAACAATTTTCATTGTTTGCAACAATTCGAGGAACAAATGTTACCTCTTTGAACATTTCTGCCCACGGTAACATAATTTTTTTGAAGATCAGCTGAAACATACAGTACAACATCTCTTGGCTAAGCTTCTCTCGTCAGAGGAAATGCCGCCTTTTTGATATTCTTATCTCACTGAGTCAACATTGTTTTGTGCTTTTTCCATTTTTCACAAAATGCACATTCTATATTAGAATTATTTTCTTCATTTTCATTAGGTTTGGATTCAGACTTATGTAGATTGCATCACTTGTATTCAAAACATTCTTATTGGCCCATTTTGTGAAATATATGTTCATCTGAAACACATGTTTTCAGTAGACATTAAAACATAAATGTGCATTTGCATACATTTCATTGAAATGTTGATGCTTCACTGTCACAGAAATATCACTCAGCAAATAAATTCTGGAGCATGTCTAGATGATGTAATTGTAGGGCAATGGTAGGATTGAACGAGTGTATATGTTTATGATGTCAGATCAGGTTTCCATTTACATGGATGACACCCTTTTCTATTAGCCGGTGGAGCTATGGTATTTTCACCTATTTGTCTCTAAAGGTTTTTATAATGTGATCATTTGAAGAATCAAATCTCAGTGTTGAAAGAAGAAAGATCTTGCAAACATTAGCATCCTCAGCAGTAACTTTTTAAGAAGTATTTAAACTTATTTGTTTGCCGAGTCTGTGCCTACAGTAGATCTTTTCTGGAAAGTGCTGTATACACCAAAAATAATAGGGTTTCTGAAAGCTCTGTCTAGTTCTCATATTTGTTGATTGATGTCGTTTTGTCTCTGTTCATCTATTTTCATTGAACACTTCAATTTGCACTTTTCCAGATTGCAAAGTGATTTAATTTGTTGATTTTTTTTTCATGTCAAATATAACTCATTTTGTTTTTCTAGCAGCCGGCAAAATATCTTATTTTTTCCTTTTTTTTTTACATTTTCGAATTACACCCTTTTCCATGTACATTTAACCTAATTTTACATGTACAACATCATCTACCGTTTTCAAGATATTATATAGTAGTTCTTTTAACAATAATTAACGAGGAAGTTTCTTTTTTATTATTTGATTCAGTTGCACATTTTTTAAAAAAAAATTGCNGTCACCCTTGTCTGATTCAGAATATGAAGATTCGGTCTTGTAAACAATATCGGAGTCCACACATTTTCATCTAATTTTCGTATGCTTAATGGCTGACGCACATATTTCTTCTTAAAATTGTTTATTGAGTAACACTAAAGCCACCATCTTCTTACTTCTCGACAAGTCTACGATTGTTCTGAAAATAAAAAAAAATTAATTTGTGTTTTAAAATTTTTTAAAAAGGGCCACCAGAAAGTGAGAATCGCCCCTGTTTATCACATATATCTAGAATAATTTTTTTTAATACATTAATAAAAATTGAGATTAGGGATGAAACGGATATTCATTTTGGCCGAATACCGGATACCGAATATTCGCCAGAATATCTATCCTATTTATTTTATTAGTGAAAAATAGATATGGATAACCTTTAAAATCTATGTTCGATTTTAAGCAATGCCATAGGGGAGAGAAAAATCTTTTTTTTTTTTCATTTTGCTTAAAACTAGTATAAAACATCAAATTAAATCAATATTTTGTATGTATTTATTTTTAAATGAACAAAATTTGTTCGTAATATACAGTCATAAATAAATAAATCTTCTTAGTCTTTTTTTTTTTTAAATCCTGGTATTAATCCCCAAATCTTTTATTTTCCAAAATAGAAAATACATAAAAGGAAAATTTTTCGTTCCTTTTTAAAAACATCAAGTATACTTGAGGAAAGCCTCTTCCTCAAGAAGACTATAAACTCAAAACTACAAAAAAAAAATACAAAAATAAAATACTTATGAATTAATAAAAGCCAACATCTGTTTACAATCATTGTTATACCATTTTTTATGTACAACATTAAAACTCAAAAATTTAATATCAAACACAAACATTTTCTTGACCTCTTTAATCAAAATATCAATGGGATTACAACTATTACTTTGAAAAATCTTCAAACATCTTAACCTCCACTGTATATAGAAAAAAACAATAAAAATAAATAAAAATCTTTGTAGTTATTAATACAACTTAAAACTTCCTCAATATTATTAGGGAAATTGACCTGAAAAAGTTTTAAGAATAACCTAAACGATTTAAAATAATCGCATTCAAAGAAAATATGATCAATTGATTCAACGTATGTATAAAAAACACAAAACATATCAATTTTAAAATTCAGTTTGTTCACCAGAATCTCATTTGCTGAAACTTTTTTTAACAATATATTAAAAAAATTGGAAATACAGGTTTACAGTATTTAAAGCAATCTAATGTTAATGCCCTGTTAGAAAAATGCACATTATGGTTATCCCATTTATAATTTTTTGGCGAAAATACTACAGCGTAAGAAACTTTACCAAGATTAACCACATTTAAGGTATCACATACTGTAAATCCTGAAATGTAGCCAAATCCGGAAAAATACCCTGCATCTTGGCAAGTATTAGTTTTAACTTATTGTACACAGTATGCAAAAACTGTAATAAATTAACCATTGGTGGAAGAGTATCCGTTGGTTTTACTTCTTGAAAAAAATCGGTTTAATCAAATAAAGTCCAAATGATTATCCTCTATTATACAAAGATACCAAATTAAGAATTTCCAACATATGCAAATTCAAACCCCCAACCATAACCAGGCAAATAAGAAGTAATGGATTTTAAATTAGTATAATTTTCTTATTCCATAAGAAACGATTAAAAAATACAGAAACTTTTTTATAAAAATTCATAGTAAAATGTTGACAGTAAAACAAAATCTTTGGGAAACAATTCATATTAGCTATCTGAACTCTTTGATATAATGACACATATTTATTGTCTATACCGGTACTTTAAACTTTAATATTTAAAAAATCCATGAAATTATTTTGGATAATCATCCTACATTGAAACGGAATCACAAGCAATTAGCTGGGACGTTACCCAACCGAGGAAGTATATTAAAACTCAAGCGATCTAATATGACAGATTTCAAATGATTTATACACACACCAGATACACTACAAAAATTCTCAATAATTTCATAACTATAGGAATATCATCATAATTCTGTACAAAAATTACAATATCATCAACGTACTGTAACTTAAGATATCGCAATAAAAGTTAAAATTTTTTAAAATGAAATCCAATTCTAAGACTCGATATCATTAATCAGCTCATTAATATACAATGCAAACAGTGGCATAGACAAGACTGAGCCCTGAGAAATTCCTCTATTTACAGGAATATCTGCTAAAATATCTTTATCAATCTTCAGATACAATGTGTTGTTAATGAGGTAATTTATAATACCTACAGACAAACTTGAAATCCCAAATTTTTTAACTAACTTAATAAGAAAAAGATGATTGACTCTGTTGAAAGCAGAGTCAATATCAAGAAATAATAATGCTCCACCGTTTCTTTAAATCTTTTAAAGTGGTTTATCAATGTTTTTTTTTAATTGATTTATGTTTAGTTTTACCTAAAAATATTAAACTGAAACATATAAAAATTTGTAAGTTTCTACGTTGTTTCAAAAAAAAAAACCTACTGCTGATGTCAATTTGACGTAGCAAAATAATAAAATCTCGGCTGGAGGAAAATGCATATCTGAGATCCAGACGCTAGTCATACGAGAGGTTAAAAACTGGAAGATATAAATTAATATACAATCCGCATTTTTAGTCAAGTTAATTTTTTATTTACAGTCCTAACCTTACCACAACCCTAACTCTAACTACGTATTAAACCCACAAGACTTTTGATAGCACTTCCGTAATGACGAAAATATATGTGCTGTTGTTAAAAATGTGGTAGAATCCGGATTGTTTGTCCAGTATTTAGACACTTCTTTAGTCATGACTTCATTACATTATTGTTTAGAAAACTAGTCAACAAAATACGTTATAAGTTTATCATCATCAAATATATACAATGAGAAAAACAATGACAATTAATTAGTTAATTGTTCTGGCCCAATCGATATGACCCATAATACATTATTTAAATGATTTACTATTATAAAAAAAACCCTTGTGCATACCAAAAGTCCGGAAGGCTTTTGTACGTCAACTTGACACAATGAGAACAAATTGTTAACTATTATTTCCAAAGTATTTAACAATAACCTACTTCTTAGAGATTATATTTTTTAATGCAAATAAAAACTGTTAAAGGTTTATTTTCAGCCTGTGTGCGTTAGTTTCGATTTGCCTTTATAAAAACTACCGACTACAAATAAAAATATAAAAAAAAGCTTCGAACCACTGATCTACATTCTCATTGGTGTAGTCTGTGAAGTAGCGTCTAGCTATCAAACTTCAATTTATTTTTCCATAAACAACATTGGAATGATGAAAGGGATTACAAAAAAAGTCTAACAGTACATATAAAATATATGCCTATGAACATAATAGATATCTATAAATATACATAAAAAAATTGTCTTCACTTCCACCCTCCAAATTAATATAAGGAAAGGAGACAATTAACAAGCCCGAAAAGGGCTGGCTTTATGGCATTGCCACCCAATTATATTTTGAAAATTTAAGTTAAATAACAACAATGAAGGAAAAATAACTATAAAAATTCAATACCGTACTACATAAATATGAACCCATAAAGTTTATACCCAAATATTGTCCACACCTCCCTTTAAAGTACTTAATATTAAAAAAAGAAAATAAGGAAGGGAGACAACAAACCCCCAAAAAAATTATTTTAAGGCATTGCCACCCAGGTAAATACAAAAATTAAAATTATTTAATAACTATGAGGGAGAAAAAAAAAACAAAATGTAAAACAAAACAAAAAAAAAACAGTAAACAAGTTATAATGAAAAAGAAAAAAAAGCATAAAAAAACAAAATAAAACTATATAAAAAGAAAAGAGATATTAAAAAAAAAAACTAAATAAAACATGAAAAAATACAGAAAGACCTTAAAGGTATAATAATAAAAAAAGACAATACTTGGAACAAAAAAATTTAAGGAACAGAGTAAGCACCCAACAAGAACTGTTTAAAATTTATTTTAAACAAGGCCAGAGTAGAGCTCTCTCTAATTTCCAAATCAATCGAATTCCAAATTACAGCTCCAGAGGAAACAATTCCTCTTTTAAACATTTCAGTAGGATTATGACAACGATAAACATTAGAAGAACCTCTAGTATTATAACAATGAACATCAGAATTAAGTCTATAAAAGTTATTAAAAGAAGGACGTAGACCATGGCGCTGACGATAAACAAACAAACTCGAAGTCTATGAATATCCATAACCCTGAGAAACTTCAGCCTAGAAAAAATAGGCTCAGTATGAGATAAATGATTAGAAAAAGTAATAACACGAATGGCTCTTTTTGCAAACGAAAAATCAAATCAATATTAGCTCCTGTAGTTGAAAACCAGATGATATTACAATAATGAATATGGGACATAACCAGACATAAACTTCACAGTAATATTCCTAAAAATATAATTTTGGAAAGTGTAATTACTTAAAAAATAAGCTAAACAATCTAAGCCAATTGATTTCTAAAATGAAACGAATAATTTAATATACTTACTACAAGTTCTACAACCTGACAACATGTTGATCTTTTTACTACTGAGTGTTAGTGTGAATGGAATGATCACTTGGGAAATGATTTGTTAGCCGACAAATGATTGGCTAATTTTTTAGGAAAATTGCTGTGAAGCTTGATAGCCAGACACTATTCTGGTCTGACAAACACTATTATTGGAATCCACACGAGATTTTTCTCGCAAAATTATAGACGCGCCATCACTAGTGGGGTTGATATATTGATACATATTAGCATAAAAGTCGAATTTTGATGTATTTATGGACCGAATATAGCAAATTGATTAATTAAACAAGCATTTTTATTCAAAAATACACATAGAGTAAATCAATGAAGTTGAAATTGGCATTGATAAACCACTTTAATCAAATGTAATGTAAGTAAAAATTGTGATGAACAATTATGAATCGACCTACCACTCAGGGCAAATTGTTTATCAGAAATAGTTTCATTGAGAAAAGGAAGCATTTTATTATATAGAATCCGAGAAAAATCTTGGCATCGGAATCCAACATAGATATAGGCCTAAAATATTTTATTTGCTTTACATAATTCTTCTCAAAACCATCATTTTTTGGCAATAATATAAAATATGCCTTTATAAAGAATAATTTGCTCATGAAAACTTTAATAATTTTATTAAAAAAATTTCTAAGAACTGGAAATAACAAATAATGAAACCTCTGATATATAATTATTGCCATTCCATCAGGACCAGCATCTGCATATTTATTTAAATGATCATGAGCAAATTTTATATTTATTTTAATCACAAAGTTAAAATGCGAACTTATGGGAAATTGTCCATGTAACCCCTCAATATAATCACTCAATACTTTAATAGTATTTTGTGAAAAAAGATTATAAAAATGAGTAAATATGTATCTAAGTTAGTCTATTCCAGTATACATAACATCATTATCCCTTATAACACCAATCAATGGTAATTTAGGTTTACTAAAAAGATTTAAACTAGCAATCTCACTCAAATTTTTATCTGACAAATTTACATATTTTCTTCTGATAGTATATTTAATAATTTTCTCTTTATGATGCATAAACTCAGTAATATTGTTTTTCAAAAAGGAAATATACTTGATATTAGGTTCAATTTCATGAATCGCCTCATTCAGAGAATTTTGAAAGCTTTTCAAAAGTGCTTCTCTATAAAAAAAAATATCTAGAATTTAACGACAAAAATTCAACACAATCCTGCTTCGCCTCAATGCATACTCTGTTCACTATGTCGATGGAATAATTAAAATCAGGCAAAACATTATAAGACTTTTTGACTACTCGACAGTTAGTATTACTAACTGTAAAAACATTGAAAAACAAATACAAGATAGAGCCAAATGATCAGAAAGAGTATTGTACAATATTTTAAACTTAGAGTTAGCACATAAACAAGAACTAGCAAAAATGTAATTTGATTGTTAACAAAGAAGCGCTTCCAATTCTCATAGGGACATTATTCATGTTGGCCAAAACAGCAATATTTTGCGAACTATATTTAATACAAAAATCATTAAAAGGTCTAAATAAACTTAAATCATGCAGATTAAAATCTCCACAAAATAATATAAAGTTGTTTCTTGGTAATCTAATCTGTATAATAGAACTGAGAATTTTTTTATTTTTAGAAATTACATTGTCCCCATAATAACTGGATAACAAACAATATTTTTTTTCAAACAAAAATGACACAATAATAATTTTCTCATTAACTTGTAATGTATTAATATCAGTAACCCCAATTTTTTTTTTAATTACACCACCCTTTGGCGGCCTTTGGAAAACTGGATTTTATAACAAAAAATTGATTTTCAAAAGATAAATTGGCATTTGCTTTACTACTAAGCTTAGTTTCTTACAGAGCAATAATGTACACATTATGACTTAATAAATAAAAAGGCTTACTTTTACCAGGAGTGCTCAAACCTTAAATATTTAAGGATATCATTTTAAAATAACTCACCATTACAAAAGTAGAAATAGAAAAAAGAAAACTGTACAGTACCTACACTTGAAACCGCTTAAGTTATTAACTATTATAAACAAAAGCTAACGCTTCCTTCTTTTTACCACCACTCAACTCAGCATCTTTATTTCCATTATCATCCGACTCCGGATTAGATGTTGAGGGATCAGAAGCATCACTCTTATTTTTCATCTCTACTAGTCCTATATCACCAATATCTTGAAATGCAACTTGCATCAAGTCAGAATTTGCAGCGTCAAACATTATCAACATGAGCACCACTCAAAGAATAATTAGGAAGGTTCCTATAATATTCATCGGCAGTAACTCTTAAATCGGGATCACAACTAGCTGCTCAAACTCGTTTAAATAACCAGAAAGTTGATAAATCTTGTCTTTCAAACCATAATCCTCCAAGACTATTTCAAAAATCTTGTTGTAAAACTCCTGAGTTGATTTCACCTTGGATGCCTATGTAATTTTACAATTATGTCCATCTTTTTGCAAACAGTGCAAAATCTTTTCTTGCAGTCAGACGCCACATGCCCTACTTCAGAGCATCGAAAATATGTATGACTCTTGCCCTGGACTTAAAGTAATACTTTACATTTCCAAATGTCATTACAGCCAGAAGCTCTTCCACACTAACTTTCGAAAGATTAAGAGTGAAATTTATCAGAGCAACTTCACAAGCGAAACCTTCTGGAAAATTAATTATGGTGGCTTTCAAATTGGTTACAGTGCCAAAATCTTTATAAAAACCATCAAAATTTCTTTTTGCTAATTGGAGTGGTAAATTTTCAGCCGTAATAGTCACATTCATCTTTTTGTGTTCTTTAGAAATATAATTAACGTTATTAAAGAATATAAAACTGTTCATAAATTTCTTCTTAATTTCCGTATCTGAAAACATTAAGTAAACAAAAGCATTATTAGGTAAGACAAAGAATTGCTTCAGAAATTTTAAGTACCCTAATGCTCATAGTCTCTGCATTAATGTCTTTGTACATACTTTCATGAATTCATGGTCTCTAGTTAGCACAAAAATAACCACATCAACCAAAGGCTCAAAAGCTCAACCAAAATTTCAGCTTCAAATCCTGTAAGTTATTACCACCCCACTTGTGAAATATAGGCATCCCCTCCAAACGTATCGCCACTTGCCAATTCAACGTTATTACAACTCACCATTTTTTCACCACTCATGCATTTCACTATTCGAACTATAATTCGTATTACTCATTTTATTATTCTATAACACCGGACTTAAAAGTCAGTAAGAAAAAAACGTTGAATTTTTCCGACTAACGTAGCACACAAAAAAGGTGTTTACCTAAGCTCGCTTGAGGCGAGAATGGGTTCAATGGGACATGTGCTTTCTTCCCATTTTTTTAATCAATACTCTGACCGCCATCAATAGCCTTGTTCAATTTTTTAAATCCTGGTATTAATCGATCATAATAATCAGATTCACTATAATGGAAGTTTTATTTCTAAATTTACATAATTATAACAAAAGTTTGAATTAATATTTAAGAATTACTTTGTACTCTTTTTTTCATTAAAAAATGTTGTGCTGTGCTTTATTTATAACATTATTGTCAAGTTTAAGCAACACATCATTTCTATGGTAACCATTGAGTCATTGACCAATCAGATGCTGAGAGCTATAATACAGGACCTCGTCTTATTTTCTAACATTTATTTAAAGAAAACTCTCTTCCCCACTTGGTTAATATATTCAAGGAGATGACTAATATTCGGCTAAATACGGAATACTATGAAACCCAGCCGAATACCGAATATTCGTTTCATCCCTGAGATCATTAAAAAAAAATGTTAATCAAATTAGCTCCTAATTAAGGCAAGTAGTTTGTTATGGATGGTCAAATTACAGGGAATCCTTGAATTTCAATAAAATTTAAGATAATATAAAATTAATATTCTGTAAATTTTACCCATTGATTTACAATTCTTTTCAAATATAGGGTGTATATTGATCTTGTTAATTATTGAAAATGAATTACAAATAAAACCGTAAAATTTTTTATCAATATATAGGTAAAGTCTAATATATTAAAAAAATATTTGATGTTTTATCATTAAATTAACATACGGTATTTTATAAACATGTTTTTCATCATTCACACAGGTAATTAAAAAAAAAAATCCACAGAAAAATATCTATTCAAATTGTATGATTTTGTTTTTCATAAAATGTTTTTTAAAAATTTTTTTTTTTTTAAAAAAAACTAATAGACAACATTGTATTGACCTTTTTTTAATAAATAAAATTTATTATATTGTATGAAAGTTAGTATTATTATTACAAATATAGAATATCCACCTTTAATCAACTATTAAAGAAGCAAAGGTGATAAATTTTAAATATTTAAATATGCTCATAGAACTGTATAAATGCTAATAGACTGATGAAGGCCCAAGTCAGAGAAACCAATCATTGGTATTAATAACATACTATGCATATACAAAATATGGTTGTATGGATGCTTAGATATTTATACAAGTATGTGAATATTTGTATATGTAGAATTTTTCACTCTTAAATAGTTTATTAAAGATGGATATTCATTGTTTGTTTTGAAATTAGTGATATATGATAATGTAGTTTTACATCTTCTACTTGGTTGATATGTACCATGAATATCAAACTTTTCAAATCGTCAGAATTCAACAAAGTTAAAGCCAAAATTAAACATTTTATATATATTTTTTTTTTTTTTAGTTGCCAACTTTTGTGAATTCATCACAAAATAGGGTCCAAAATAGCTAA
>PXIH01S0037370.1:7145-18752 GCA_003024985.2 Euperipatoides rowelli
AAAATTATAATGAAATATTTAAACATGTTTATAAGGCAGTAAAAAGATTATATAATGATAAGCTAATTTGTGGGTCATCAAATAAAAAAAAAAATTTATGGAGGATCATCAAATCTGAATCTGGAAGAAAAAAAACTAATAAAAAAACAACAAATCACCTTAAAAATAGAGGATTATTTTCTTAATGATTCCTTAAGTGTTGCAAATGCTTTCAATGAACACTTTACTAGTATGGCTGAGAAGTTGCTGAATTTAAATGGATTAAACAAAACTTTAGATTCTAAATGATATTATAATGCTAGATCTGTATTTTTAAATCCAGTGTCACATAGTGAAGCATTAATATTCTAAGTGTCTAAAAGAAGTACTCTTCTGGATTAGATGAGATTTTAGGTTTTATCATTGATCATAGTGCAGAACAAATTGTTGCACAGTTGAAGATTTGTGTAAATGTTCATTAAAAACTGGCTGTTTTCCTGAGAGATTAAAACTTGCTAAAATTGTTCCTGTATTAAAAAGGATGATAAATCAAATAGACTAATAATCCACTCCTTTCTGCTTTTTCTAAGTTCTTTAGGAAATTTATATATAACATAATTTTAATTTTTTTTAGACAAATGTAATATTTTGTCAAATTCTCAAAATGGATTTAGGAAGAATGAATCAACAACTTAGTACACTTATTCTTTTTGGGAAAATCTTTAGCATTAGATAATAAGCATTTGGCTGTTGGTTGGTTTCTTGATCTAACAAAGGCCTTTGACCTGGTAGATCACTCTACCTTGCTAAATAAATTGGTATTTTGTGGCATTAGTGGTATTTGTTTGGAGTGGTTTAAATCATATTTATTAAATCACAAACAAATAGTGGAGGGTATAGTGAGGAAATACTAAAAGATTCTGGTCAACCTAATAGTGAACTCTCTAAATTAAATAATGTCAACACTGGTGTTCCACAGGGCTCCATTCTGGGACCTATTCTGTTTCTAATTTTCATCAATGATTTTCCAATGAGTATTTCTATGGTAAATTCAGTTTTATTTGTTGATGATACTAAGCTACTCTTTGAGAGTGAACATGAAAGTGAGCTCCAGTCAAATATTGACCAATCAATTCCTTGTATTTATCATTGACTCAAGACAAATAACCTTATTTTAAACAGTAATAAAATAGTCTGCATAAACTTTCATTTAAAAAGTGGAAAATATTATGGGAATACACCTCTCATAGTGCTTAATAGTGTCCATTTATTCCTGGGTGTTTGGATTGATTCAGGATTAAATTGGAAAATTCATGTTGATAGGCTAAACTAATCCCAAAGTTTTATACAGCTTTCTATGTTCTTTGTATGCTGAACAATATTGTAAAGTTTGATACTATTATTGTGATATATTATTCATACTTTCAACCACTTTTATCATATGGTATCATTTATTGGGGATCATTTGATGTTAAAAGAGTATTCTTATTGCAAAGGAAGGCAATTAGAATCATTGGGAGTGCTGGTTTTTGGGAGCATTGTAGACCCCTTTTTAAGAAATTTAAAATTCTTCCACTGGCCTGTTTATATATATTAGAAACTGTGTGCTTTGTCATGAAAAACAAAGATTTATATAGGAAAAATACCTCTCTGCATAATTACAATACTAGAACATCTAGGGATTTTCACTTAGAATATAGTTCTACTGAAGTAAACTAAAAACTGAAAATACTTAATAGAATAATATCCTTACTTGCATACTCCATTGTTAAGACAACTTACTGTTCCATTTCAATACAACCCAAAATTTGTTAAAAATTATTATTGAGCCTATCCATCTACTGTTGATAGGTCAATGAGTACCCAGAATGCTTAGAAATACAAACAAAAAAACATGTCTGGTGATAAATGAAATCTCAGGATATTAGTAGCAGCTACTTACACAAATATTTTAAATATTTTCCTTTTTTTCTTATAATTATTTAATATGTTTTTTATTTGTAGGCTATTCTTCTAGAGAATGACTTGCAAATCTTTTTATTTTTCCAGATCACTGATCAATAAAAATTTAAAAGAAAATGAAATCTTTATTCTAACATTTCTAAAATCTTATTTCAACATTTGCTTTACATTATGCAATCTAATTTTTGAACGAAAGAAAAAAATCTTCTGTCTTCCTAAACATCTGCATGCCCAATGTGGCAAATCATTTTTTAGATATTTCTAATTTATTAAAACGGATGTTTTATAGAGAGGATTATGTATTACATTTTTTTTTAATTCATTAATTAATTATATCAATATGTAACTTATGATGTGGTGATTTTTTTTTTTTTTGCCACCCATTCAGAATTATTCTTACTTGACAACACGTGTTAAAATAATCATGTACAAAAATTTATTCACCAAAATTTATAAAATTCTCAGTAATTCTAAATTTGCTTTAAAATTTAATTTTTAACGAAATTCCATAAAATGTTGTCTTTAAAACTATTTCAAATTTTTAAATTAATTTTAGTAAGATAAAATATAATTAATAATCAAATAAAAATTATAATTATAAAACATAAACCTAATTTATTTTAAAAAATCTTATTCTTCTCATCTATTTTTTTATATAAACTTATCTATATTAAAGAGCATAAGATGGGTTTAATATCGAATGTGGAGTTTTTAATGGTAGGGGAGGATTAGCGAAAGTTTTTTTTTTTTTATTAAGATAGATAGAGATGAATAATTTTTGATGATTGGGATGAGTGTAGTCCAGTATTGAAAAGGACATTTTATACTAGAAAAGCAAGTAGGTTTAATATTAAAAGGCAACAATTTTCAAAAATTAAAATAAAATCTAATTTGTAACTTTTACATATAAATTAGTGGCTAATTAACAGTATAATTATTCATACACCCTGACTTAGGACCACNATATTCATACACCCTGACTTAGGACCACAATATTCANACACCCTGACTTAGGACCACAATATTCANACACCCTGACTTAGGACCACAATATTCANACACCCTGACTTAGGACCACAATATTCATACACCCTGACTTAGGACCACAATATTCATATTTCATTTCAAATTCTGTCATTCTTTGTAAAGGGATGATCGTTCTTTTATTTAATTATTTAAAATCTTTAATATCATCATTAAAATATGATATTTACTTTATGTTTGGTAACATACATTTTAATGTAAGGCTCTTTAGTTCCAGGTTAAATAGGATCAGGTCTATATAGTTAATTAGTAAGTAAATAAATGGATTTAGGTTGTTTAAATAAAGTTTGAGGGGATCCTAGTTATCCATTTTGGTGGATAATTATGTAATTATTCTAATACAAATAATAACTGAGTCTACCCTGCATTGTGGACTTAGCTGAGTCTACCCTACATTGTGGACTTAGCTGAGTCTACCTTGCATTGTGGACTTAGCTGAGTCTACTCTGCATTGTGGACTTAGCTGAGTCTACCCTACATTGTGGACTTAGCTGAGTCTACCCTGCATTGTGGACTTAGCTGAGTCTACCCTGCATTGTGGACTTAGCTGAGTCTACCCTGCATTGTGGACTTAGCTGAGTCTACCCTGAATTGCGGAATTAGCTGAGTCTACCCTGAATTGTGGACTTAGCTATTGTGCCTTTACATATAATTTCAATCTAAGAAAGCATATAAGTAATATTTATTTTAAGCCAGGCACACACTAGGAGGAAAAACTTTATAGTTTTCATACTTGGCAGTTTTTTAATGATGTGAAAGTTTTCACTAGAGTAATCTGACACACACTAGGAGAAGTTTTTTTTTTTTTTAAAGTTTTTCTCTTAGTGTGCATACTCCTGTTGTCAAAATAGAGAGTGACATTCAATGACTACCACATTAATTGATTTGTATATTATTGTATTAAATATATATGCATGAAAATAAATAGATTTTTTAATTTCCAAGCAGTGGCGATTTAGTTTTAAATATCAAAGCCATTTACCTGTTGTATTACAGACGATACCAATGGCTTGCAGAATCGTCATTTTTAATAAAATAAATAAATAAATAAATAGTGGCTTGTTGTGATATTCAATTAAGTGCTAGTTGTACAGACANGGATATTTTTCTACTTCTTGAATTAATANTGATATNTCATCGTCGTTCCAGTTTTTGTTGGCGAAGCGAGTGGCCNGCATTTTTATTTTTTAGTTAGTAAAATCAAGTCACATGTTCTCAGCTTCTCATCGTCCAGTGATTGGCTGCGAACTTTGATTCTGAGGAGAAAGTTTTCAAAAAGTAGACCAGAGGTCTACTTTTGAAAGTGATGAAAGAGTTCTCTTCGAAGCCTGGTTTACTCTAGAGTATTTTGACACACATGAGAGTATTTACCTTCGGAGTACAATTCTTTGCTGCTTCAAAGAGAAATTCTCCTAATGTGTGCTAGGGTTTAGTGTTTGCAAATTTCTCTCCAGTGTAGGCAACATAATGTTCAAGGTACATCAGACTATCTAGTAGGACTGTAAAGACTACTAGTATCTGATATATTTACATTTTTATTACTCTGAGTGTTATTGTTTTTATGATACTATTTCCATCCTTAAATATTATATCTATTTTTAGTTAAATTTAAATAAAAATTGAACAAATAAGATATTTTCCTTGTTATCCTCTAAGATCTCAATTAATAGGCTATTACCTTATTTGTATACTGATTAATATTCTTTTTCATAGACCTTTTTTTAATTATTTACCAATTGTAATTTTAGGAAGACGGACTATATAGTCAATTGAAGGCCGCAATAGGCTTATTTGTCTTGTGTGATCTAGATATGGATATTTTAGTTTCATTTTAATTAACATATGAAATTTAGTCTTCTAGATCTTCAGTCCAATATTGAGATTTATTTTCTTTGAATAAACAGAGATGTTTATGAGAGGATCAAATGTTTAGTTATCTTAAATTACTTGTTTAATTTTTAAAATTAGCATTTTTCAGATGTATGATGATTGTGTATTATCAATATATAAAACATTTAAACAATAATATATCAATCAAAATCTGTCTTTAATTTCAATGCTATTTCAAAATAAAATGAACAAAGATAAAAATTTAAACAATGCTATTTCAGTTTATTTTTAATTAGCATTTTACATTTATTATATTCTAGCTATATGACAATCAAATTCAGTTACTGAATATATATATATATTTTTACATTTCTTGCATATTGTATCCCTTATCATTTGTGAGTACTGTATTCCACAAAAATACTTACATATCCCATGCTTACCCTTTTATTTTTAGAACTGATTATTTTTTGTAAAGATGAATGAATTAATAATATAAACACACACAACATATATAACTATTTAGGCATTAAAATAAAATAATTTTAAATTTGACTGTTAGTTATTAAATAAATTAAATAAGCACACAATCATAGTCTGGGACACTTTTAACAGCCCCTAGATATTTTCTATGATATTTGCTCAGATGATCAGTTTACTTGTTGTTACAAGGTATAAAAGGAGTTGCATTAGAAATTTTTGCCTATATCTAAATGTGAAGAAAACTTTTTCATTGACTCAAAATTTTCGAAATTGATTCAACTGAGAGAGAGATGTCTATTGGAGTCAGAAATTAGACATGGACTGTTCTTGCAATATTCCAATATGTCATGTAATCTTTATGGAAATTGGGAAGTGAGATATAGGTACAAATCAGAATCTGGATTACTTTCTACTATACATACTATAAATAACCACCTGTGTGTGAGTTTCACTCCTAAAGGTTAAATATATCTTCTTTCGCTTTTTTTTCTTTTTCATATTTACTTTTACATATTTTTCAAGATTAGGCTATAATATTTATAAAGAGTTATTGGTAACTTATAATTTACAGCTAAACAAAATAATGAATCAAAAATATTTTTCTCTTGCAATATGCTACTGTATTTTTTTTATCATTAACAAATGTGACAAGTTTGTTTATATTAAATATTTATAAATCTGTTTGTTTTATTACCTTTCATTAATATTGATTCATTTAATTTTACAGCATCAAAAAGTTCAAGAGGAGAAAAACCAAGGTTCACTAAGCCATTAATTGATAAAACAGTTAATGAAGGTGATCGAGTCTGTTTTGACTGTTCATATACGGGCACACCTGAACCATCTATTCGGTGGTATAAAAGTGGTAAACAAATTCAGCCATCACCAGACTTTAGGATATCATATGATGGTTCTATCAGTAGGCTTGATGTTGTAGAAGCATTCCTTGATGATAGTGGTGAAATTGTATGTGAAGCAAAAAATACAAGTGGTGAGGCAAGAACAGCAGCAAAATTAACAGTAAAAGGTAAAAGAGTATATTGTTATAGCTAGCTAGAAATTGTTTAAAATTTAATAATGTTTGATTGTATTTTTTACATTGTCTGAGTTCAAATTAATTTTTTAGCAATATAACATGACAAGGCCCTGAATATCTCTCAAAGAACTAGATTAAACTTGAGCAATATAATCTAGCAAGGTCCTTAATAACTCTTATAGAACTAGATTGAACTTGAGCAATATAACCTAACAAGGCCATACTATCTCTCATAGAACTAGACTAAACTTGAGCAATATAACCTAGCAAGGCCATGAGTATCTCTTATAGACTAGACTAAACTTGAGCAACGAGGATAAAGCACAAAACCAGATTTAGGAGAATATAGATGCTGTGTTTAATGAAAAAAGCTGACAAATAAGAGAGCAAATGGATATACATATGATTAGATATAATGGTATAGCATAATATTGCTTAACATTCTAAATATAGATGAGTCTGGGAGCAAGCTAAATGATACAAGGTTACCTGTTGCCAATTAATTTATCCAGAGGTGAGTACGGAATATCAGCAAACAGATGAGAGGATCCGGAATTTGAGAGACTAAGTGCAGGAAGCATGCATCCATATCCAAGAGTTCCAGGTTGCTACAAAATTAGGGCAGACAAGTAAACAGTTCATTATAAATACAATATTGAGATAATGATAAAAGTTCTATGAATTTGCAGAGCTAATCATGACTCGGAGTGATATCGAATGTCGTGTTTCACAATTAACCTGGTGAATCTTATCTTAGCTTCGCACAGTATTGAATGGGTGGAAGTTCTATTCTCTTTTCCTTTTTATATGTTTCTCAACTGCGGAAGAAAATGCTGTAGCATACTGTGTTCTATCTTTGTTCCTTGAAGTATTAATTGATGAGGGCAACAGTGTAACCTTATTATTGGCATAATAATGTTATCTTTAATTATAATTATAATAGCTATACACAATTATTGGTAAATAAATAAATATATTTAAGTCTTTATGCACTTTGCTATATTCTCCTTGAGGCAATTATGGTCATCTTATCACTTAGGCTCAGGACTATACATATTGCAAAATATTATATACTATACTGTATATATGCTACTATAATTATATACTATACTATATATATATATATACAGTCATGCTTACACCATATTGTCATGATTTATAATATATTCTCCTTTAGATACCTGAGAGACCGGGGAGATATACCCATCACCCCCCACATATATTTTGAAAAAGAGCCCCTCCCTTGGAGTGGTAAGGGTGGAGGTTATACATCTTTTATATTTTCTTTGGTGACTGGGTATATATTTTTTCTCACACCCCTTGTATTTTTGGCCATTAGACTTCGGGTGCATATAATTTAAAAAATGCCTTTAGCGCTGTTAAGTTTTCCCAGTCTTTCTTCATTGTTTACCTTTTGCAAAATTATAATTGTTAACAATGTTAAATAAAATATTTTTATTAACTTGTAACTTATTTCATTAACTAGAAAAATAAACAGGAGTTTTCTCCTCTTTTGTATTAACTTATTAAACATATTTTATAATTAAACAAACATATATTGAACTTATTAAATGTAGCTTACCCTTTCTAATCGTTTACAATAGTGACTAGGGTAGTAAAAGTACATGGTTACTAACATGATTTTCTTCTTTCATATACTTTAGGATAGACGTTTAAGCTAGTTATTTTTAAACCCATTAATAAAATGATTTTAACTAAATAATTATATATTTTTTTTCAATGACTTCAAATGTGAGCATATTAAATAACTCTTTTTAGACTATCTAAATGTAATAAATGGAAACTTAATATTGTTAATAGGTTTTGTCAAAAAAATGCGAGAGAAAATGATTCTTAATTGCTGAATTTTTTTGGTATTTTATTTCCGGGTTTGACATGTATTAATAAGTTTTATTTTTCTAATTCTTTCCTATTTTGTCTGAACGAATAAACGTAGGTTTTACTTTAATTTTATTTTCCATGTGAATTTTGTTAGTTTAAAGTTTTAACTAAATGTTGTATAATTTTTGTTTTAATTTGATATGTTTTGGTTCTTTCAAAGTGGGGATGTTTGAGGCGGTTTATGGTCTTTTGAACATATTGTCACATTACCTCATTCAAAAAGGAAATTGAATTTTACTTGTACAAATGGAGTCCCACAAGGCTCAGTTTTGGAAGGTCTTGTGTTTATATTAACTACAAATAGCCTAGCTAATCAAATAGAAAATAAATACAAATTCATTGATGCTATTACAATGGTAGGAATTGGAAATAAAGAATCATTGAATGAACAGCTTCAATTAATGGCTAATCAAATAAGTATGGATTCAAAAAAATGTGGTATGTTGATCAACTCTGAGAAATCTCATTATATGCTACATGATTTTTCAAAGGCACCAATCAATATAAATGTTTGTCTTCAAAATGAATGTCTTCAACAAGTTAATAATTGCAAAATATTAGGAATCTACATACAGGCAGACCTAAAATGGGATAAACACGTCAATTATATAGTTGGTAGATCAAATAAAAGATTTTTCATATTGTGTAATTTGAAACATATTAATCTTGATATAAATACACTTAGATTGGTTTATGTTACGTACATAAGGCCATGCCTTGAATACTGCTCGGAAGCTTGGTCCAGTTCTCTTACAGTAGATCAAAATAAAGACATTGAAAATGTACAAAAAAGAGCTCTAAAAATAATATTAGGAACTGCATATATCAATTATGATAATGCACTTGAAATTCTTGATTTAACCTCACTCATAAGAACAAAGAGATATGCTACATCACCTGTGCCAACAATGCTAAAAATAATGAACACATTGATCTGAGTCTGTCATTTGACTTATACTGCATTATATACAGTAGTTAACTATTTTTTTTATCCTTTACTAATATGTTAATATATTTTAATATAGTTAATTTTTATTTTATATTTTTAAATTAATGTTCAATGCAATTCATCCATTTAACAGATGTTAATAGTCTTTATATCCTAATTTGGGCTAAAAGACTAGAAATTTTTATCATTTTAACATATAATAATAAAGTATACGTAAATAATAATAATAATAATAATAATAATAATAATATATTGTATCAGTATGTGTGTGTGTGTGTGTGTGTGTGGTAGAGAGGGGTCTGTTATGTGGTCATCTTTGGCTTCATCTTGACCACTTTCATTATATTTCTGTATGTATACTATGTTATATTTTCCCAGTGGATTCCCATTCACGTCCTTTAGTTCGTACACAAGGTCACCTAACTTATTTGTTATTGTACAAGTACATGGCCCTTTCCAAGGTTTATGGAATGAGCCTTTTTCTCCTTACTCTTATCATAAAAAAAAACTTTTGTTTTTCCTGTTCTCTGGATACTCTTAAATCAACAAGTTCTTCGATTTGTTTTCATTTCGTCAAGTCTCACTAGGGACTCTTGTTTATCTTTAGTTTAGCAGGAGTATTCTGGATTTTTGTATTGTCTATCAATAGTTTTAGTTCTCTATTAAGGAATAGTTGGATGGGGTGAACCCTGTGGTGAGGTGGGGGGTGGTTCGCATCACCATGTCAAATTGGGCGATGCATCTGTCCTACTCACACTGGTCCCGATCTAAAAATATCTGTACTATATTGTCCTCTCAGTAGCATTACACAGAGCATGGTAGTGAGTGGTGTGTACTAATTCCCCCCCCCCCTTCCCAGAGCTTGGACAGCTTTTGCACATTTTGGACACAAATTGGGGACCATTGTTACTTATAATTTTTTCGGGGACAGCATATAGGCAAAACAGGTCTAATAAGTGTTTATTTATTATTTTGGTGTTGCTGGATCTCATGGGGTATTTTTCCACCATTTAGATTAATAATCAATAAAAACTAATAAATACCTGTTTTGCCTTTTAGACATTGGGTAGGAGTCCCATGACATTGACCCAATTTTTTTCATCGGTTCCAATACGTGGGTATTTTGCATAAGGGCATGGGAGTTAGGCACTCATTCACAGGTTTAGTTAACTGGCAGCGTTTACATTCTCATTTATTATATCACTTTCCATTTTGTGCCAGTAAAAATGTTTTTTTATTTTTCCATTGTTTTGGCCCTGTTCATGTTCATTGGGTTTATTTTCATTTACGTAAATAGTATTTCAATTATTAGTTTATAATTTTTATATTTTATATTTGGTTCCATTTTCAGTTTTTGTTTTATTAATTTTAATTTTGGGTTACTTTCCTGGGCTTCTGCTAATTCATTTAGATTTTTTATTATCGACCAGTTTATTTCTAGCATTATTGGGCATAGTTTTTTGTTTCCTAGGCCTAATAATTTATCCCAATCCTCATCATTTTCTTTAGTTATGTTATCTTCCTGTAGAGGAGCACAAGAGAGGGTGTTTGGGAAGATGTTAATTTTTCCCCCTTTTGTGTCATTGGTGTAATTGAACTCTTGCATAAAACATGCCCAGCAGGCTAAGCGGCCTGACAGATCTTTGGTGTTCAACTTTTTACTGGAATCTTGCCAAAGTAGCCTCCAATTTTTTTGAGCGCAAAGTTGATGCTTAGTAGCTCTTTTTCCATGATGTATAATTGCACTCAGGTACTTTTCGTTTATTGGGATTTGGAAATAGCTGCTGACTAGGTCCATAGAATACAGATAAAATGGGCCCCGTTTAATTGCTGGAGTATAAGATCGATGTTGGGCATGGGGAATTGGTCGTTTTCTGTTACCGTATTCAAGCCATGGTAGTCGATACAGAACCTCCAACTGTCATCTGGTTTGTTTTAATTAGCACGACTGGGCTTGCCCACACTTATATACTATCCTCTATGAGGTCTTCCTCTAACATTTCTTTAATGTGTGCTTCTATAATTCTTAGTTTTTAAATGGGACTTTATATGGTCGTTTTGCAATTTATTTATTGTCTCCGGTATTTTGGGTCAAACTGTATTATTTTTTCCTTTTTATACGTTTTTCAACTGTGAGAGCAAATGCTGTAGCATACTATGTTCTAGCTTCATTCATTGAAGTGTTAATTGATTAGGGCAACTGTGTAACCTTATTATTGGCATAATAATGTTTTCTTTAATTATAATTATATGCTATACACAATTATTGGTAAATAAATAAATAAATATATTTAAGTCTTTATGCACTTACCTATACTCCTTGTGGCAATTATGGCCCTCTTATCGCTTAACTCTTTCACTAATATCCGCGCAAACTTGCGCGCATTTTTGTGTAATTTTAGCAAAATCAATTTATATGTAC
>PXIH01S0037383.1:8287-18651 GCA_003024985.2 Euperipatoides rowelli
AAACTTGAAATTTGGCATGTAGGTAGGTTCCATAGTGTAGACAATGAAAAATGACTTTTGAATTTTTTGGGGGGTGAGGGGGGACAAATGACCCGGTAGTGTTTAGCATACTTTCCAACATAGCACAAACTTGAAATTTGGCATGTAGGTAGGTTCCATAGTGTAGACCATGAAAATAAACTTATGGACTTTATTGGGTGGTGGGGGGGGGGAGAAATGACATGGTAGTGTTTAGCATACTTCCCAACATAGCACACACTTGAAATTTTGCATGTAGGTAGGTTCCATAGTGTAGACAATGAAAATAGACTAGAGCCATAACTAAAGTTGGCATAGGTGACAAAATTACAGTATTGCTATTGTTTTTACTGGTAGGTGGAGGGGGGGGGGGAGCAAATGACCCAATAGTGTTTAGAATACTTCCCAACATAGCACAAACTTCAGCTAGTTATAAAATAAAATTGAAATTATGATAACGTTCTGTAGGCTAATATAACATAGCGATAGCGGTGGATTAAAGTTAGCCTATATCAATAATAACAAGAGACTACAATGTAATGAATAGAATATTTTATTATTATTATTGTTAACTGTTAATTTAGTTTTATTATTAGGGTTTTATTGAATTGAATATACAAATACAAATGAATAAAAGAATTTTAACTATTAATATTTATCATATGGTACCTTTTTGTTAATTCTGCATACACATGTAAGCTATTTACTGATTTAGCTAAAGTAAAAAGCAATAGGGCCTAAGCCTCACTGTTCCTTTAAGTCCAGACAGTTTTTTTTTTTTTTTAATTAAATGATCCAAAAGTATTATCCAAAAATGTTATCATCAGAGTTGGGCCATAGCTAATATTATTCTCTTGTAAGANAACTACGTATTAAACCCACTTTTCCCCAACCCTATGATGATGAAGGGGTGAAATAATTCATTTTTGATCGATTTTGATCATTTTTGACAAAAATATATGCACCGTAATGACAAATGACAAAAATATATGCGCAGATGTTAAAAACGCGGTAAAAGTGAATAACAGATCCAAGTATTAACCGCTTCTTTCAAACTTTAGCTGGAGCAGCTAGAGATTGTGAGTCATTTATTCAGGCGATTGTGTTAAGGAGAATTCTATAGTTTTAACTAAATGTATTATCTACGGGAAATCGTGATTTTTATATTGATTTTTTCTTATAGTGAAAATATTCTTTCCTTTGATGACTAATTTGCAATTGTTATTTCCTGAAGTTTTGAAAGGTATTATTTATATAGTTTAGTTTCCTGGCTAGAGTTAGCTAAAGACAGTACTCATTACAGCCTAATTAGTAAATAACGTTAATGGTTTTGGGAAGGAGCTGCCAACAAAATTTTTAGGATTGCCTTTCCCTTTTGTAGGCGAGTCTTGTCAAATGAGGATACAAAAAGTAATTATAGATAAAACCAGAGATGCTTGTGCTAATATTAAATATAAGAGCCTGTCTATCTCTTTTAAGGCAAAGATTATGAACACAAATGTTATCCCAATCACAAAGTATTATTTACCGTTTTTCCAAGTAACAAAAAAATTAATTAATGAAATCTACAAAATTATCACAGATGCATTATGGGCAGGGAACAATAGATATATAGGTAAGTTAACCTTAATGGTCCCAAGAAATCTGGGGGGGGGGGGGTCTTAGGATTAAAAAATGTTGAAACGCTGCACGATTCTATATCATTTAATGTTTTTGGAAGACTATTGTTTTATCTTCAAGACAACTTTGGAGAGCAAATAATGCCATCTGACACCCCACCTCTGAAAAATAAAAATGTGTTTATGGNCAGACAGTTGCAGAGATTACAAAATAACTATTTGAATGTCATGAATGATTTGTACCTAAGAGAATTTAGCAAAACTACTTGTAAAATATTGTCTAAGTTAAGATTTGACTTATCTTACAATGAGATTGCATCAAAATATTGTTTCCAGATGTTGAGAGAATTATCAATCAATGGGAGCTTACCTGCCTTACTTAACTTTGTTTTTAAATGGTTGAATGATGGATTGCCATCGAGAGAAACAATTGTTCACAAATTTAGGTATAATATTCCCGTTATGTGTTGCTTTTGTAGTGAGGATGAAACACTTCAGCATCTGTTTTTTGAATGTATTGGATTACACAAAATAAGAGATTGCTTTAAAAAAATTAACAAAAATTGATATCGAAAAAAATTCGTTGGAAACATTTTTAGGATATATAAAGAAAAATAAAAAGTTAAGTTCTCAATGACTTTTTGCCTAGGCATTTGGAAATTAAGAAACGATTTTGTATTTGGAAAAATAAGCTCAATAAATATTGACTATATAAAGCATGAAATAATCACATCATATCTGTATGATGTTAAACATTTGGAAAAACAGAAATTGAAAAAACTGTGGAACAATGAAAACATAAATAAAAAATCGTTCTATTCTCCCTTTTTCTAAATTATATTGTGTTACATTTATTTTGTAAACTTAAGCTTGATGTAAACAAGATGTCATTGTGCATCGCCTAATGACACTTTAAATTAATGATTCTAGATAATTTTGTTTTGTTTATTACAAGGGGTTTTTGTTAATGATGAAAGATTCTTTAGTTATTTTACTATTTGGTTATTAGTTTCCAAATTGGAAACAATTGTATTGGTTTTAATTGAGAAGTCTCAACTGCTGAGATGGTTTAGAACATCACTAATTATTCTCATTTTTGTATCATTTGTTGTTAGAGGATGATAAAAGTTGATTAAAAAAAAAAAAACACAAGCTGCAGTAAAAATTCAATTCCTGAGTAAAAGGCTCAACAAAAATAACAAACATTATTTTTATCATGATGATAAGAAAACTATAGTGACTGTTTCCATAGCTATAATATATTCACAAAGCCATACACATAATTCACTGTTATTTAGGCTAATTTTGGTGAATTTATTTGAAAACTTCCATTATTTGTTATAGGCTATTCATGATGATTTAGGCTATTTAAAAAAAAATTTAAAATATTATGAAATCAATTTCAACACTATGCAATTATTTCAAATTAAAATTCCACCATGTAAATCTTCATATTATCATAGTTCCAAATTAAGTAACAATGTGATAAATTAAGAAACAAAGAGGAAAGGTAGTTAAAAGGATGTGACTAATTTATATTAGACATTTTACATTAATCTAGTTTAAACTATGATCAACAGGAATTCGGTTCATGACTATCTTTAATTTAGGAATCAATCTCTGTTGACTTATTGTTCCACTTAATTTTACAATTATTATATTGCTACTAATGAATTTTATTTTTTCAGCATGATATACAAATAACAGCAATTCTAAACATGTTGGGTATTGACCACCTTGACCAGCTACCTGATAATGTTGCCACTCTTTTTTTAGAACTTCATGCTAAAACATCAGATAATTATTATGTGAAGCTGTTCTATAGAAAAGCCACACTAAGTGATTCATATGAACTATCAATTCCAGGATGTCCTGCTCCGTGTTCATTGGAAATTTTTGTAAACATCACATCTACAGAAAAATTTCAGGATTTTGATAATTTATGCAACTTTGATTAGCTTCTTAAGGACTTTAAAAACAGGCTTATATACATCTCATCTATATAAAAAAATGGTATGTATACTACACGTGACAAATCTATTCCTACATATGGTATGGTTTGTGGATAGTGGTCACTCTGCAAAATTTGACAGTTGGAATCTACTGATTAAGTTTGTATAATTTATGAGGAGTAAATTTTGAAGGAAATTAATATTATGCATCAATGGATTCAAGAGTTAAAGTTTGCATAATTATTTCTATCCCAATATTCAAAACAGTAAAATTTCAAAAAGCATGTATTTTATTGATCTACATTGAACTAGTTTTTTTTTTAGATTTTATCAACTAGAATAATTTATACACAAGCTTTATATAAAAACTCATTTCATTGGAAAATTCATAATTAATTATAATTTTATAATGTGAATTTTTTTTAAAGGGAAATCTCTACTAAAAACTTATGATATAAATATTTATTACATTCACTAGAAAGTACACAAGGAGAACACCAATATAAATGTGGAAATATAAACTTCATCCATGTTGGCACAATTTAATAGACTTGTTGTAGATTAGCCTATACCCATCCTGCAAGTTTTTGCACATCTGACTCCTAATTTATATTCATTTGACACGATTTCCGCCATTTTAAGAACTCGAAGTTTTCTCCATTTCTTTATTTACAAATCATATTTAAATAATTCACAATCTTTCTTATACATATCCTTAATTTGCATTATCTAAAAAAATGTTTTAATTAATTTGTTACCAACAAAGACTGTTTGGAATCTTATAAACCTCATAATCTTAAATATCATTATTACAAAATATTAAATATCTTAATTTTGTATAATAAATTTGAATAATTCACATATAGATTTAGGTAATGTCATTATTTGTAAATGCATCCTCATCTACAACCTCAGGCTAACAAAGTATATTCACCTAAATAACAAATGATTAATGTCTTCATATTGTTTTATAATATATACAGTATATATGCCTACATTTAGTCTGTATACTCATGCAGAAGTATTCCACCAAGAATCCATTAGTTGGGAACACCCCATAAAACATTTAATAAAGAAATTGCTTATAGATGGTGAGCTGTCTGTGTCAAACTCAGATAGACCTACATAATATTTTTATATTTATAAAAATATTACTTCAATTGCAGAAGATCAGTAATTATTATAATAGTTCACTATGGTTTAAGATGATCCTTTTGGATATCTTGTTTTTAGACTATCATGATATTATGTGTGTCATTGAATTTAAGAAACAGACTGTACTTTTTTAATAATTGATCTTTTAGGCAAACTATTGTAAATGTCTTGTACATTTGTTGGGGGGAGGAGTGACTGTTGATTCTAATTCAACAGTTTCATTCATATTCTGCCTTATTCTTAAATATACCAGCACTTTATTATACTGAGTTATTTGATTTTAATACCCACATCCTGCAGGTCAAGTCCACCTCATTGCTTTTGGCATTGACATATTTTTACGGTTAACCTCTGCTCTTTTGCTACCCCATATAAATAATTTTCTAAATTACATTCTCATTAGCACATTTTTGGCATAAAAGTTTATCTTAGAGAAAATGTACACATTTACCAGCATAATTAGCTGGTTTATTGACAGTTTTTGGTGTTTAGTATCTGCTATTTTTTCTTTAAAGAATACCAAGAATTTATTTTGTAATATTTTTTCAAACTTCATTACCCATGGGATTCCTAGAAAATTTCTGGTAAAACAACTACTAAACCCATCTATAACTATATTTTATTGGGTTAATAATTACCATTTTCTTGAAGTTTAGTTGCTACTTCTTATCTTTTCTAATAACTTATGAGTTTGATCTTTGTTTTTTAATAATACTGTGATGTCATCCAAGAAGGGTATGGCATCAACGTATATCTGCATGGGCTTAATAATACCTATGTCAAGAGAGATCTTATTTTGATTAATACTTATTTTGTTTATATACAAACTAAATAAGTAGGTTGACAATACACTACCTTGCATTATCTCTTTGTTTAATAGAATACCTTCTAACTTCAGCTTCCCCATTTTGGNATAGATAATATTATTTATTACATAGTTAATCATGTGGAGCCTGACTCTAAACGCTAAGGTTTCAGTGTTGTCATACATCAATGACTTTAAGGTATTTGTAATGGGGTGAAGGAATTTGCCTAGGGTTTTTGACGTCCTGGATCGCTTTTATTGACTCACAGGCTTTATCTTCAACCAACAGTAAACTCATGTATGGTACCACTTTTGAATGTTATTGACCATCGATCTAGTGCAGGATCTCTGGGGAACTTCCTGGGAATTCCTTTCCCTTATATGGATTTTTATGGTGAGGAATAGTATTCAGGCTCATATTCTGTATTGTTTTGAGCAGGGGCAACTTGCTCTGTACACACGCCTTTCCTTGTTGACCAAAGTTAAGATAATTAACCAAAGTTAAGATAATTAACGCATATCTTTTCCCATGAGTTTATTATTACACGCCACATATTCAATTTAACAAGTCATTCATTGAAAATTTGTATGTGTTTCTCACTGTATCTTATGGGGTCTAGATCGATACCTGTTTAAAAAAGGAGGTTCTGCCACTGCATTAGGCAGGGAGGGCTGGGATTACACGATATCAATCGTCTGGCTAGAGTTATCAAAGCCAATCCCCTTTTAGTCTTATCTATGTTTCGCCCAGTTTTTCAACAACAGTTTGGAGGTACCCCTACTGACACTCATCCGTCCTATGATGACGAATCTTCCTTTATTGTCAAATTGAGGTGGACCTTTCAGGACATGGCTGACACATTCAACCTTCACACTGTAGACAAGTTTCACTACAAACATTATTCTGAACTTCTGGATCAAGATTACAAACTAACTCCAATGGCCTGGTTGCTCCTTCCATTCTACAGGCACTTCAAACTTAACTACGTATCTCCTAACTTATACAATTTCTTATTTCCGGTTGTTACCGATTCTGTGTTCACTAAGGACTTGCTAATTAGACGGTATGATTTTCATCTGTATCCATCGCACCCTTTTTTGGGCCCCAAGAGACAATACTGCATTTGCTAATGCATTGTGCCAATTATGGTAAAACCAGGCTAAAGACGACCCATTTCTTCCATTATGATTTTCATTCCCAGTGTATTTAAGATACCTTAACTGGGTTGCTACAGAACATACAGTTGATAGTGCCAGCTGTGATTATCGTTTCTCCTTCTGATAGCTCAGGAACTTCTGGATTTTTGAGGGGATATCTATGAGGTCGTGGCCCCATGTGCAGCTACAGGTTTTGGAGATTGTCAAGCAGGATTTTCTCATGCTACCAGGTCATATTTTTTTACCTTAAATGGCACAAACCTGCTACATTGGATTATTTTGACACTTTTTTGAAGGACTCAATTATGGTTGAGTAGGATATGGCTTTCTGCTATGGCTGTGTCTTTGTGATGCCTTTAATGTTCTATGGTACCTGTTTTTCCCCCTTTTTTTCCTTATTGTTTTTTTTTTAAATAAAATGACCTGTCATTGACAGGAAATNTTTATTTTAATAGATAATACATGTTTTCAAACTNGTTACTAACATAATCNTTACTTGTTTTCCTACTACGGTTCTGACGGTGAGGCAGCGTACCGGGATAGAAAACCCTGGCAAGGTATAGAAGCCAGGGAAAAAGACCTTTCCATAACTGCCCCGACTGTATTGCTTAAACAACCTGTATTGCTGCAGATCGCGCCACAAGGACGGGACTCCTTATTGTTTTTATTTTGTTTTTTTTGTCATCTTTTGGTGTTGTTTTGGCTCTGTAATCACTGCAGGATTACAGAGGTGCCCTTGTAACAAGCTTTTTCAACACTAGTCTACTTTGTATTTGCCTGTTTTTTTTTTGTGCTAAATAAAGTTATTTCAGGGACAACCCCCCCCCCCCAAAAAAAAAAAAAAATTATCTGATAGTTTAAAATAATGTATCAATTGTAGATTATTAACTATCATTGATTAAATAAAGTACTGGTATTCAAGAATTTTCAAATTTGTATTTTAATATTAATTTTTGTTTTGTTAGTGTATAAAGTAGATAAAAATATAATAATAAAATTTGTTTAGTAGAAGTAGTTAGCTAATAGTATAGTTATAATTTATATTACAGTTTAATAGATCTTTACATAGTATTGTGGGGTAAAGTTTACATTGTATATAGTGGTTTTGATTTATTCTAGTAATATAGAGAAAATATAGTCTATCAATATTCGGAAAAGAGGTCATGGGCTGAAGGAAAACAGTTTAAAAGTATTTCCTTAAATTCAACAAATGTCTGACCAAATTCACCAATCCTGTGTTTATTAAAAAGTTGCATGGTGTAGATTAAGGATTATAGTATTATTGGTTTTATTTCTTGAATAAGGGATATTGAAAATTATAGGTTGAGGAGTATTGTATTCATAGGAGTATGGGATAATAATGGATTTATATCCATTATATATATGTTGTATTGTATAAAAAGTTTAGAGAGTATAAAATTTGTCTATGTTCAAGTGTTTGGAATTTAAAAAGAATACATAGTTCTTGATATGATATTAATTCTACAACTTTATATTAATATTTATGTATGTATGAAAACCTTCAAATGGTCACACATAATTGAGGCTTCAGGTGGTTTCTCAACAATTTGATAGGGGTGACATGATGTAGGTTTCTTTCAACCAAAACCTTGTCTTTGGATTGCAGGTTATACATTTAGTCATGTATAATCTGGGTATCGTATTGATATTCTTAGAAATCATCACCTAGTATTGCTGCTGATGAGACCTGATTGGTCGAAACAAGTACAGCGCTTAATATAGAAGGTAAATATCAGCGGTTTAATAGTGTGGCCATCTGATATTTTAAAAATACACTAATACATACATATATGTGTATTAATATATTGTAATAACTATACAACTTTATATTAATACTTCTGTATGTAAGAAAACCTCCACTTGGTCTTCCTTAATTGAAGCTTTTCGATAGTTTTTTAGTATAATAGTTTCCATCCCCTAAGCTTAAATGTAGACAATTTCTGTAGATATATCTAAGGTTGTTAAAGTGTTGGAAAAAAGGTAAAGACATGTCTGTATTCAAAAGTTTGTGTTGAGATGTGTTTTCCCATGAGTTAGGGTAAAGATCTAAGTGTTCAGAACCATCCTTAAGGGTGTAAGTGGTAGGTTAAAAGCTCTTGGTTGATGATCGATTTTTACTCGTTAATATCAGAGGATAATAATACTGTCTTTCTCTCTCATTTTCACAACCTCACATCTATACGAGAGTTCTAGTTTTTAACCATCTTGTCCACAGGAAATGAAATCATAGAAATAACTGCAGAATGACCTAGAACACAGGAAGTTATGTAAATGTCATGCGTAAGAACTTATTAAAATTAAAAAAAAATTATATATGGTATTGGCTAAAAAGTTAAGTATTTCACCAATCGATCTGCACACATTAATGACCTCAAATATGGTTCAAAAACGGTAAGTGTGACATCACGCATATCTAATAGCATAATTCCTAATAAAAAGGTCATAGCTGGTCGGGAGTGGCCAAAACACTTTGCAAAAATTTGAAAAAAAATTTGAAAAAAAAAACCTAAGTATTTTGTGCATCATTCTGCGCACCTTAATAGCTCACATCCAGTTCAAAATCGGTAGGTAAGACATCATGCATATCTACTAGCAGAATTCCATACATCAAGTTCATAGCTCATTGAAGGGGGTTAGAGCACTTCAGAAAAAATAGAAAAAAATACACAAAACACTAAGTATTTTATCCATCAATCTGCTCATTTTAACAAGCTCACATTCAGCTCAAAATAAGTAGGTATGATGTTGTGGGTATCTAGTATCATAGTTCCAAACATTAAGGTCATCGCTCAACGCAGGTGGGTGTGGTACTTTGGCAAAAATCGGAATAAAAATAATGAAACAATGCTCCAAGATGATGGAGCATCGTTATGCGCACTCGATTGATGACATATAGAGATTATATTATCCAGAATCCATTGCTAAACAAATGGCCATCGAAAAAAATTGCATGTCAGCTTGGATTTTTAAAAAATACCCAAAATGCATTGAAAATGACCCCAGATGCATTCTGGGTTAATTAAAAAAGTTTCCTAAGTTTTCCTTCAGAAAACTTTGGAAATAACATTGAGAATAAACAAATGAGGAACACAGTCCTTTGGAAAATTTTGTGATTTTCCAGAAATGGTCGAGAGAAATTTCAGGAATGTTTGGGAATACTCGGAATGAATGTTTGGGAATTTCTGTGATGATGCCACTTGCTCATTTGCATATGCAAATTTATGTAAATTTATGCAAATGAGATGCAAATTTATGTAAATAAGCCACATCCCCTCACTGAAATTACTGAATATTCCCAAGTAAGATGTCATACCAAAGGAATTATGGGTAATAGGCAATGAATTCTGGGAAAATTATATCAGATCCCCCATGGTTCCCCAGTGCATAGAGGATGCTCAAATCTGATTGGTTGGACAGAATCAGCTATTTAACCTACTCTTCAGAAACAGCCTGAGTTACATTTTTAAAAAGTTTATTTGTACCCCTACCGACTGCTTCTGCTAAATAATATTATGTCTATTGTTTATTATGAACATTTTTTTGTATTAATCTTACTATATAAAGCTCAACTTATGTGTGTATGTATGTTCCACCATCACTCAAGAACGCTGGGAGCAATTTACACCAAACTTGGTA
>PXIH01S0037390.1:4344-17765 GCA_003024985.2 Euperipatoides rowelli
TTTGTGTTTAAAGAAGTGGTGATTAAGGGAAATATTAATAAATACTTTGTATTGAACAGTAGAACAAACCTAAGATCTCACAATTTTAATATAAAAATACCTATATTCAGAAGAGAAGTAAAAATCTGGAACAATCTCCCAAAGATGCTATTTGAAAATAATGGTACCGTATTTGGGAAGAAGTTGGAAAAATACTTGAGAGAAAACCAAGATAATGTGATATGGGTTGTGGGGATGGGATGAGAGTGAAATTTGTGGTGAGAAGTAGCGGTATCTGTTAATAAACCTCTGAATTTCTTAGCTAAAGCCTGGAAAAAATAATAGTGGAGGGTGGTATAGCGTAACTTCAAGATTAAGATAAATGTATAATAAAATACATATCTCACATAACGTAATGTTAAAAAAGTGCATTAGATATTTACAAAATAATTAACATTATTGTGTGTGCATATTGTATAATCAAGAATATCCTTACACTAGTCAAGAATATCATTACACTAGTCAAATAAGCTAAAATATTTGGTTTATTTATCTTAGTAAACATGTAATGAGTAGTGTGCGGCAAATTAATTGGCAATGCATTCGCGAAATGTGAGCAGTCTACCAAGTCATCGTCTAAATGTGCTACAAGCAATTTTTTTTTTATAAAGTAGGCTTAGCCTCTTGGAATGTGCTTTATATACATTCAACATTTTTTTTTCTTTAAAAAAAACATATTAAAGATTTATAAATTTTGCATTTTGTATTTTAAATAATTTTAAAATAGAACAAATATTTTTTTTTTACTTTTATTCAGAAATAGGTGAACTGAAATGGCTAGTTATCTTGCTGTAAGTCCATCTATGCCTAAAATGTGTCATTATATATTATAATTCATCTGTGTCCAGGTTGCAACTTCTACTACACCAAGACATTATCCCTCCCTAATTCTTTGGATTCCAGATGTATTAGATGAGGGAAAGATAAAAAAATGCATTTTTGCTTCAAACAAGCTATATGGCAAAATATTTTACATTTTTATTCCCTAGTTTTAACATGCTCAAATAATGAGCCACATTTTAAGAATGGGCTTGTGCAGTAAGCCTGACATAGTAGACTGTAGCACAATCTTCAATATAATTATGAATACATAGACCATTATCCTTCCCATAATAAATTGAAAGAATATCTATTTATTACATTCTTGTGAAATAGTAACCATGAATACAGCACTTGGTCACCACAATTCCTGTTCATATTTTAAAATAACTGTTTATTGCATTCTAGTGAAAGAGAACCCACTAACGTAATCACCAATACAGTCATATTTGTTAAAATTATAGATCGTAAAAAAATTGCCCTAAACGATTTTTTAAAAAGCTCAGAATATTAGGTTTAAGTTTTTTTAAAAAAAAAATTAAATATTTTTTTTGGTGATTTAAATCAAAAAGTGTGATTATGAATGTGACATGAGTCAAAATATTCAGGTGTATTGTTCATATTACTTTAATATTACGGTATTTACACTTTATGGGTATTTTGTTGTGCTTTAGAAAAATTTCAAATATGATTAATTTTGTGTTGATCATCCTCCTTAAAAAAACGATTGTTTCAATTTCCCATTCTAATGCCAGTCATATTTGGTTATTAGGTAAATAGGCTAGTCTCTTTTTTTGCAATAGAAATCTTGTTACAATAAATTTGCATTGACTACTGGTATATTGTTTAATATTTTCTTTTATAGGGAAGACAGGTAAGTATTTGAAAACAATGTTGATATACACAAGTTTGAAAACTAGGTATACAATAGGTAACTTAAGTAAAAATATGTAACAATGAAGACTTATTTAATACTAAATAGAAGCTTGCTTTATGATAATTTTAAGTTTTAGAATTGTTTCTCAAAAGAGTTTGGATTAAAAATTTGCAATTTTTATCTTTAAATTAAAAAATAAATAGCCTAAAAGAAAATTGATCAAATAAGTTTCTAATCTTCAAGCTCATACGTCCATTTGCAATTTAGTCCACAAAGGTGAGTCTACTCTTATAGGCTATGTAAAAGCCTTTATTATTGGTAGATTCTTATTAAGTTTGTAATATACCGTACAACAATTTATGAAAATTTATTAAACAAAACAAAAGAAAATAGTACAAAACCATCACAAACAATAGTACCGTACAGAATATCACAAAAAATGTTAAATATTTAGCTAATAATTTTAGTTTTTTACTTCACAATCTTAGGATACACAACTTATTCAATGAAGCCCATGCAATCAGGGCTAGAAATTAGAATTTTTTGGTGGTAGCCCACCGGACTACCACTCTTAATGTACTAGTAGCCCGGGTGTTTTTGTTGTAGCCCAAATTTTCTATAGAAAACAATCCAAATAGAACATTTTTGCTTGTTTATTTTTTTATTTTTTATTTTGATACATTCATAGTTGATGCCCTAAGTCTACAATAATTCTAATGCAGGTATTTTTTATTGGAAATAAAAATACAATCAATTGCCTGTTTTTGTATAAATTGAATTGTTAAAGNAATCATGAGTCAAATTTGCCATTAGGCTATAGCCAAATTCAAGTAGTCTTCACAAAGTTCACAGATGTACAGTAAGTTTAGACACTATTTTTATGATTTTTGCCTTACTGGAAAATAAAATTTTACAGAGTGCAGACTAATGTAAAACTAGTAGGCTATATTTTTTAATTTTACTCAATTTTGATGCTACTTTATATAAAATTACAATAAACCCCGAAAGTCCAAAATAAAAATAATAGAAATTTTTTTTTGATCATAGGCCGTAGAAAAATGGTCTGAAATCCAGACGCTAGTACTCTATCATCTGGATCACAGACCAACCATTGTCCTTCAAATGATTTAAAAAAAAAAAAAGGATTTTATAGAAATTCTGTACAATCCGAACAGCTCGACAGTCCGAACAGAGCTTTCTCCAGATTAAATTGGACTAGAGGAGTTTTACTTTTTTTTTTTTATTTTTATATATGTTTACCGGCAGCCTGACGGGCTACCTCTAAACTTGCAAGTAGTAGCCCAACCAATTAATTAGTAGCCTCAAGCTACTGAGCTACCACTAATTTCTGGCCCTGCATGCAATAGAGATTGAAATAAAAAGCTGTGCACTGACTTAATCAGTTTCAGTTTATCATGCACGTGAGCAAACATTCTATTGGGTTATCGCAATACCTTTAGACCCACATATTGATGTGGTGAATTTAAAAAATATTAATAAATAAAATTTTAACCTAATTTTTTTTTACAATGTCATAAATAATAAGGTAGGCCTATACCTATTTAGGAAAACTTCTGAAGCTAGACAACTTGGGAAGTTTTAATTAAAGATTTATGCAATAAAAGAGAGGAACAAGAGTCCACTGGACTCACCTTATGAGCTTGAGGGTTAATCTGATTTTAGTCAAACAGTTTTGGGATGCTAGGAACTTTTTGCATTTAACAAAATTCCTTCAATGTTAAACTTATTCTATTTATACTGACAGCACGAGTTTAAAATAAGGTTATTAGAAATAATTAATGATTTACACTCCATCTGGACTAAATGTATATCACTTTTGGTAATGATATTTTCTGTGTGGGAACTTATTAATTACATTTTGTTTTTCAACATGAAATTGCTGGGTTTTTTTTTTTAAAAATGTAAAAAAAAATTGGATGTTTTCTTTTAATTAGTTGTCTTTTTAATAAAAAAATGTGTCATCTGTAATAATAAGTAACATATGCCGATTTAAGAATAAAACTATTGAAAAGAGCGATTTCATTATCTTATCATTTGGAAAATTTTGAATTTTCTAAGATGAAATTACTGCACAGTGTATTAATATAAAATTAGTATGGTGAATTAAGTTGAATAATATGATTTAACATAAAAGTTAATGAAAAAGAAATAGACTTTTGATTGTAATCTTCATTTGACTATTCTGTAATAAAGAAGATTTTTAGCCTAAAAGTACACTTTTTAAAATATGCTTGTTGTATTTTCTTTAATTTTATTCATTATTTATGCAATATTTTCTTGTCTTTATTTTCAAATCATAAACCAGTTTTATCTCTATTCATTAGGCTACTTTTTGTATTGCAGTAGACTTAAATTTATTAATTCTATTTTATTTTTTATTTTTACTCATTGTAAATTGTATCTAATCTTTCTTCCATGTGAGGTGTGGTGATATGCAAACACAAATTTTAAATGAAAATAGGATGAGAGTTTCTGTTAAAAAATGTAAGACTTCACAAAATTACTAAAAAGCACAGGCTCGGACTGGAATGTAAAATCGGCACTGTTATTTTCACAAAAAACTGGCCCTTAAAAAAAGGTTGGAAGGTTATAAATCTTACATAGTTAACCCTGCAGTCATCGCGGTCAGAAAGTTACACGAGTAGTCGCGGTGTATCTGTGAGATACGTGTAGTCTATATACAGGTATAAAAAAACTTAAATAGTATTTTTTTGTTCTATTTTTTATCAGGAATTTTTAAAAAAATCCAACAAACAGATTTTTATTTTCTGAATTATTTTCAATATGTCTGCAAACAGTAATCATTACAGCTTGTATTTACAGTAGCCTATGTTCAAACAATACATAATGTTAAATATTTCAAAATCTTATAACAGCTAGAAAAAATTGAAATAGTATTTTTTGTTCTATTTTTTATCAGGAATTTTAATATACAAAAAAAAATCCAACAAACAAATTTTCTTTTATGATTATTTTCTAAATTATGTCGGTAGCCTATTCATTGCGCTTGTTATTTACTGTATACAAATCATACATTGTTAAATATTTCAAAATCTATAACAGCTAGAAAAAAACTTAAATAGGCTAGTATTTTTTTGTTCTATTTTTTATTACGAATTTTAATATAAGCCTACTGGTGTATAAAAAAAAATCCAACAAACAGATTTTTTTTTATGAATTAATTTCTAAATGTCGGCTATAAAAAAAAGAAAAAAGCCATTTCTTCTTAAATTTTCCATTGCTGTTTCTCTGTCGTGGGAGATAGAATTTTCTGGTTTTGATTTTTGAAATCTGCATTAAATTCTTATTTAAAAAATGTATAAATTTATTCCTATATGTTTTATAATATTTGAATTACGCTACCTGAAAAAAATACTTACGTGAGTCGTCGCGGTGTATCTGACAGATAAAATCAAAGGAAATAAATATATCTTGCCGTCACAACGCCAACTAATTGATATGAAAAAACTCATTAATTTAGGAGCATTAAAGGCTGTTTAATATTCTAGCTCAGCACATTAACTAGAAATTAATTTTTGAAAATTAATTGTATCTCACAGATACCGCAATGACTGTAGGATTAAATATAATAAATTAAAATATTATTTAGGCTATTTTACTTTAATAAATACTTTGATACAATTAGCCTACTCTTATTTCTTAGTACTTTTGGACAAATTATATGCTGTTAGGGTATATTTTTGTACATAACAATGGAAATAAAATAGAAAATTAACACATATTGCTAAGATTGTATAATAAAGTGAATAGTTAAAGGTTTTTTTTAAAATTTAACTTATCGTAATTGTTTCACACATCACTGCACTTGGAACAACCTTCAAACCATTAAACTTAATACATAAGGTAGGCTATTAGCTACTTGTGGAGCGATCACAACACCGCACATCTGTCGGTAAGGGTACTGTGGTGCTAAGTCTATATATTTCAAAAATTAAAATATATTTCTAAGAGGTTTAAGGTTGCCCCAGGTCATGTACCAAATCTGTATTGACCATTTAGGATTTAAATAAACAAAATCAATTCAAGGCTAACTTTTCAATAAATAAAGCTATAGTTTATCATGAATTTTTTTGGTTTAATTCTTCGTTTCAGAAAATGCTTTAAATATTTTTTAATCTAAATTATAGCTTTAATAAACTGGTCATTGCTATTCTTCAGTTTTCTGTATTACTGCATATCTGTATAAATCTGTTGGCTACATAATTAACAAAATTATGTAGGCTTACATCATTTAATATGTTTTTAGGAGNCAAATATGTAACAAACAGATTTATAATTATGCTATTTATATACATTTGTCAAGAATCTTAGGTCTCCACTGCTACTCTAGAGCATCCTTACTTATAAGACAAAGTAAAAATTAATTTGATTTATATGTATTGAATGATACATGTACAGTATTTGCTAACAATTTATGGATAGTATTTTTCTTAATTTTTTTTTTTTACAAGTATTAATTTGATAAGTAGTCATCATTTGAAGGACTAGTCCGTTCCTTTAAAGCAGAAATAATATTTATTTTTCAATATTTTTTTTTTACTTTCTTAGGTGAAGGTAATCACATTATTATAGATTTACATTGTCTGACCATTTCATCCATTACCAACAGTATAACCTTAAAAAATTTTTCATCAAATAAAATAATGCTGTCAAATTTATTAATGCATAAACATTCAAATTAATTTAACTCACAATACCAAGAAAGAAATCAATATTAATTAGTTAATATTGAGTTCTGTCTTGGTATTGTTAATTATTCAGACAAAAAAAGATATAATAAAAATTGAAAATGATTATTATAGTGCTATAAGAAAACCAACCCGGGATTTTCAGAAGTTGAATTATTGAACAAGATTTCAAAGAATTAATGCTTTTCCGCCATTTCGAAACAATTACCTATTCATGTTTAAAAACATAGTATTATAAATTAATGTTGATAGACTATATTTTATAAACATGAAATACTATAGTACCATAGAATGCCGACCAAGAGTGGCCCACCAAACAAGGGCATCCCCCCTATTTCTTGTCAAAATATAGGTAGCCTATATAGAGCCATCGCTGAACAACAGCACCATCACTGCACTTTGACTTGTTTATCACTCGGAAGGAAATCCAAGGGCTATCCAAGCAAGGGTTCCCCCCCCCCCACAGATTTTTGCTTAATTTTACCTTAGCTATGGTTCAGGACAGTGTATTCTTGCAAGAGCGCCATGTAAAAATTTTCATGTCACCATCAGACATTATTATGCTGTGATGACATTTTTATGTGTGTTTTACGTCATATTGGTAAATATAGCTTCTGTAAATAACGTTGAATCCTCATAAACAGAATGAAGGAGGCCTGTAAATTAAAAAGTGAAAGTTTTAACTTAGATGGCACAACCTTTATTGATGTGTGACATCATGTTTTAGTGTGTACCAGCCAATTTCCTAAAGTTTTGGTAAACATGTCCAAGCAAGGGCGCCATTTTGGAAAACAATCTTTTTAAGGAATTCTGATTGTATCCAAGCAAGAGTGCCTTGTCAGTTTTGCAATGCATTGTGGTAAATCTAAGGTTTACTAGCATGAAGCCGAACAAGAGCGCTCCCTCCTCCCCATTTCCTCCAAAACGAATGATAATAGCGCATGCGCCCTTTCTCGGCATTTTACAGTAGAGAACATAAATTCAGATAATGGAAAATTAAAAAAATAACAGCATCATAAAGTAGATAAGTAGAAACCTTTTTTTCTTTCTACTAGCCTACACCACTAAAGAGTAGACAGTGTGTAGCCTATAGTTATTATACAGCATAGGCTATACGTTACATACACAGATAATTAGAACTTATTTTACTTGTTTTTGGAAAACTTGAGAATTACTATACCACTTATCAAATTACATGGTTAATTATTTGAAATAAGTTTTACAGGAAAAAAAAAAGATGGATATTAATTTAGAATAAAAATAAGGCAACAAAACTTTCAAAATTAAAAACTAAGTTTCTATACTTTTGTTAGTGTTATGATCGTCTGAGAGAAATTTATTTATTTAGCCTATATCAAATTGATTCAAATTTTTTCTAGAATGTTTTACTATAAATAAATGGTATGCCTATTATCCTAAATTCAAATCCATCCCTCCGTTAATAACCCACATCTATAGGTACAATTTCTAGAAAATAATTAACCTAACAAAATGTTAATATTAGTGAGTAGAATAAAACAAAAAAATGTTTTTCTTTTCATCACTTCCTCTAACCCTTAGCATTTCCAATATTTCTTATGGAAAATTTATGTTTGCACTACATGTTTTTTGTTTTACTTGCTGTTTTCCAAGAACTCCCCCTCCCCCATATAAATCAAGAATTAACTGTATACATACTCAGTATTTAAGCTGGAATGTTACAACTATTAGCAGTTTGGCTCAAAATGTAAGTAAATTTGTAGCCAAACCAAAAAATTACTAGCCAAACCGTATGTTGTAGTGTAGGCTAATTTTAACAAGCCTTCACCCATCAAAAAAAAAAAAAAAAAAATCTTATTAGTTTCAAAAATCGTTCTTTTGTAATGAACAATCTAACTTCAAAACAACCATGAATTCTAATTCAATTAATTTAATCGATAATTATAATCCAACTCTAATCCAAATTAATCAGTAATTATGATCAAATAAATGAATTAGTGAGGTAGCCTAACATTTTGATAAGTTAGATGGTAGGCTATAATGGAATGAAATCTTTGGTTAGGGCAGAGTCCACAAAGTTTATGTTATAGCCAAAGTCTATACAGTTTTATTCCTTATTAATTTCATGGTAAAGTTACATAATTGGCTCTTGTATAGGCCTACATGGTACTGTAAATAACAAATTAAAAAAATACAAATTCCAACTTTATTACGGTAATTAGCTTACCTTCAGAAATCTGTATTTATTATAACTTTTAACTAATTCTGCACTATCAATTTCAAACCAATAATTTTTTATAATCAGGTTCAATTTAATCAAAGTTTTCAAAAATTTAAAACCAAGCCATCAGTTTACATATATGATTTAATTAAAATTGGCTTTGGGGAAATCCTAACTACTAAGCCTATTTACAGTTAAATTAATAACTGTTACAATTGCATTTTAAGCATTCATTTTAATTGTTATTCATTTACTTGGCTAATCAGCTTCTGCTTTTTACTGCTGCAATTATAGAAAATTTCGAAGTATTTATATTGTAGTTTAAGCCTTATTAATATATTTTGAGTGTGATTTTTTTCTTTGTTTTGTTTAATTTTGGCTCTGAACTTTAAGTGATGACTTGTAGCCAAATGAGGAAAAGTTCTAGCATTTGGCGATTTGGCTAGCTACAGCTTAATCACTGATATTGTATTGATAATTTTGTATTGCTTTGTCTGATTTATTAGGCTAGACTTATTGGGGGAGAGGAGTGAGAATTGCATATTTATTTTAGATATTGTATGCACAGTGGATCTTTAAATGAAGTGATGAATGTTAGCCTAATTATCAACAGATTCATGGATGTTAATTCCCTGCCTGCTGCAATTTCTTATATGTAGGGTAGTGGATTTTTGACTCTCTCATAAACATGAGTTTAGTAAGTCAGGCCAGTAGTTCTAAGCCTGATATAGTTTAAAAGGCTAAAACAAATGCTTATAGAGGTCTGTTTATACTATCAATTTACTTCAACTTATGGTACGGTAACACAATTTAATTTGTTTTTTAAGTTTTTTTGTTTTCAATAATAAAATTATATTATGGTGAATTATTCAAATTTAATAGGAACCTATCTTCATCAATTACCTTCAGCTTCTGTTAACATTACACAATTTTTTAATTAGTTTTGCATTAACAATTACTAACCAAGTACAGCGAAACCTTATTACAATAGAATAATCTCTGGGTGCAGCTGTATTTCCTCCTTATATCCAGCCTTTGTTGTATGCAGAACATTTATATGTGTTTTTGCTGGGACCTGAGGAAGTTTTTTTTAGAACCAGAGTTTTGTTGTATCAGAGCTCTTTGTAATGACGTTGAACTGTATTTATTGTAATTTGTTAAGTAGACATTTTTTTATGATACATTAAATAACAACCATTAGTAAATTTATTTATTTATTTATTCAAAGGAGAGTTGATGTATAAGAAAAAATACTTTTTACATCAAGTATATCTCAAACTACAAAAATCTCTGTCAGAGCTCAAGTATAAATCTAAACAATTTTTAAAAGCATTAATAGTAGTAACATCAAAAATAGTAGATGGTAGGCGGTTCCACAAGTCAACATTCCTATAAAGGTAGGAGACAGTTCCTTGTTTGGCTTTAAAAAATGGTTTTTCAAGATGAAAGTGATGTCTCAAATTTTGTTTATTAGATAGTAAAAAAATTGATCAGAGTTGTTCCTAATGACTATGTTTAGCCGATACATGTTTATTACATCACCCGTAGCTATTCGCTGTACAGGAGTTAATAGAGTATGAACCGCCTCCAATCTATTTAAATAAGGCTTATGGTACATGCCTTGAATCCGCTTGGTCATCCCACAAAATGCCAAGGTAAGTTTGGAAAAGTCCTTTTTATTTAAAATAGAAACGGCAGATGAGCAATAGTCTATGTAACTTTGTATAAATATTCTTGTAAATAGCTTCATTTAGTATTGGAATTATTCCATCAAAGTTTTTTGTTGAAGCGGCAGCTAATTAACACCAAATCATTCAATATGGCTTAAATTGATGTTTGGAAACTGAGACCATGAGGTATTCTAGCTCTTATAGAGCAAGTAGGCTCTATTTAAAAAAAAAAAAAAAGTCCTCGAAGCAGTTCTATTTAGTCAGGCTGAGTAAATTCGCTAAAAACAATTCCTTTATTTTAAAACCCACTACCTTGTTGGGAAAATATGAAAGTTTTCATTGTTTGACAATAAATTTTGAAAGGCTTGTAATTGTGTCAATATCTAATATAAATGGCTGATTATATTATTTAAAGGCATAAAGTAGCCTACATGGTATGTCAAAAAAATGTTGCCTAGACGTAGACAATAAAAAAACGAAGTTAACAATAAATAAATATAGGCTACTGTATTTATAGAATAAAGTGTAATGTTCTTAATTATTAATTTCTATTCTACATTTCTTCAAGATGGAAAGTAGGCTTCAAAAACCCTGATACTTGATATCATTAAATTTTAAATTCATTTAAATTACATCAAGAAAAACTAAACAAACATACAGTACACTATTATTGCCTTTTCAGGAGATAGTAAATGCAGCTATCCATATTAAGCCAACATTTTCAGTTGCCATATCAAAACAGTTTTAAGGAACCATATGAAGGAATATTTTCTAAACATGAAAAATGTCTTCATTGCAAAAGTAAGGCATTAACAAGAAATTTTTAATATTGTTAGTATTGTAAATCTAGTGGTAAAGTGATTAAATGGTTAAAGAAGTAAAATAAAAAATCCTGTTTAGACTGGTATACAATATTCTGAAATCGCTACAGAATTTTATAAGAAAATACTTCACATTATCAAGGTCGAATTGACATTTTGAAATATCTTGTAACATGATAAAAATAAATACAAAATAATTGTTGCAATATTTCATTCTTCATAATTAGTTTCAATAATATTTTTATTTAATTTCTATGGAATTATAAAAGGAAAAGGATTCAAGAAATAATGAGCTTGAGAATCTTCCAATTAAAGATTAAAAAAAACGATTTATGATCAAAAGTTTAATATTATGAGTGTATCATAATTAATGAAACATGGCTAAATAATAATTGTTTATGGTATTGTCTTATTATATGCTTATTGTATTATCATATGGACCGTCCTGATGACAGACCTGATAATGNAGGAGGTGTAATGATAGCAGTTAAGAAAGAGTTCAAATCATGTCTATTTAATCTATTTAAGTTTGTATGGATCGACGTTAAATTGTCCAAAAATAATCTTGTTATAGGGGACTTTAAATACGTCCCTCCAGATATGGAGATTATTGATTGATAAATTTGATGAAATAATAGATATTATACTATGTGATAATGTTGATTGTGAAATTTTAATTACCGGTGATATGAATATTAACTGGTTAAATCTCAAATAGACTTGAATTAGAATGATTATTGATGCTTAGTGTCTGATTCTATGTGTAGCCAGACCTACCCATCAAGGGCTCTGATTGACTTCATTATCTGTGAGAAGATAATTTGGACAAGTTACAGTGGAATAGGATTGAGAATCTTACTGTCACTGTTCATCATAATTATGGCTTTTGAAATAATTTATAAAATTGACATTGTTACAGTAGAAAAAGTTTGTCATAAGTTTGTTTGATTATAATTATTCAAATGCTAAATTTAAAATATTGAGATAAATTAGATTGATTAGTCCATCATGATTTGTGATATTAGCAAGCATTTTGAGTGTTATATGACTATGTTTTCAGTAGTTAGTAAAAGGGGTTTAAAAAGACTAGCCAATGTTGTTATTGAAGTTGTTAAACTTAAACGTAAATTATTCAAGGATGGGACAAATTAATACTGATGATAGTATTGTTGGTTGAATATGAAGATTGACAGTAGAATCAATGAAAATGTGATTTCTAGAGATAATTATTTTTTGGAAATGATGAATAAGAATAGCAGTTACCAGGAATTATATAAAGTCATTAAAAAGTCTAAATGGTGTGATATTAATGGTGGATTTGTGATTAATGATAAAATTTGTTTTGGGGACACTACTGTCTCAAACCCTCCGTTAATCACTTATGAACAAAAAATCCAACTGTTATTACGAAAAAATGTGTTGATGGAAAAAGTTCTAAATGCATTTTAAAATTGTTAGTAATTATTAATAATTTGAAAATGAATAAGACTTATGGCACTTATTCCATCCCTACTGTGAGATATTGAAAAATTGCATTGATTCTTTGATTATGCTTAATCATTATTTGATATCTAACATTTTAGAAATGGGAATAATACCATAAAATGAAAATAAGTGAAATCCTACCGGTTCTCAGAAAAAAAAAAGGGAAAGCCAAAAGCTTAATTGAGTCATATAGACCCATTGCTGTGGGTTCCAATATTACTAAGATCTTAGACAGAATATGAACAGATTAATCCACAGATTGTCAGTAAAACTGTTATACCATACAACCAATTTGGTTTTATGGGAAATCGTAGTTGTGAATTATTGATGAGGTTTTCATGAGCCTTGATTGTCTGTCTGTGCAGGTCTATGATGTGATTTCAATAGACTATATTCTGACCCATTCAGAAGTATGAATCAAAACATTTAAAGTGAGATCTGTGACACAATTGAAGATCATTTAGCGAGAGTTCAATGATATGGTCCTAAGAATGCCAAATGTATATCTGATATTACCTGTATAATATTTGTTAGTGATTTGCCTGATACAATTGCACAGTCTAGACCAGTGGTTCCCAACCTGTGGTCCGTGGACCACAAGTGGTCTTTGAAGCATTATCAGGTGGTCCCTGGCTGTTTTATCAATTAAAAAAAAAATCCTACCTTTTTAGTTTGGCAACTAATCAATAACTTATGTAATTGATTATAGGCATATTCTTTCTAAAACAATTGATTATGGTATTGTGATATTACATATAAGCTGGTACTCCTACCCCCCCC
>PXIH01S0037397.1:0-11185 GCA_003024985.2 Euperipatoides rowelli
ATGATACGATTTGTACAAATAATAATAATACTGTAATAATAATAATAATAATAATAATAATAATACTCAGAAATTGAAGGATGTTCAATGTAAATGTGTCTGTGTAAAAGGGAACAAAAGTTTTTCACCACTTGCTAATCTTTAATATAGCTACATATTAAGAAAAATATTGTTGGCCAACATCAAAAATTCCTAATTTAGGAAATAATAGAGGCCTAACATGAATATTTAGTGGGCATATTTAGCAGCCTGCGGATAGCGTAACACAGTAATTAAACAGGCAATATTGTAGAAAACTAAATTAGAACTTTCTAAATTTGAATCTTTTGAAATAATCACAGAACCATCCTACAAAACTGGGCCGGCTAGTGTCCAAATTGTGGTGGTACCTGTAATTATATATGCTATGGATAAATATGCTGAGGTGTATAGGCCTATACTGTATATCGTAAACCTTTTTATTTGCTCATTGCTATTTATTAGCGGTGGATTGATTTTGTAAGATTCATACAAATAAACACCACTCCCCTTTAATATTTGAATCTCACTCTTTCTCAAATCACCCCACTATTTAGTAATTAAAATTCTCAATTAGGTATGTATTCCATCTTACTAAATACACCTAAGGACAAATAACTGACAGCCATTAGGTTTATGACCAGGCATGCCAGAACCCTGTCCAAAATCTAAGCTAAATATAATAGCCTACCTCCAGCAGCCATCAGGTTTATGACCATGCATGCTGAAACTAGACAGTAATAAGCCACTAGGAAAGCAATTATTTTAGGAAAAAAATTACCGTCCTGTCAACAGTCGCCTCTGCACTGTCAGATTTTCAAAGCTAGACTCAGTATGATGCCGTCAGGTTTATGACCATGCAGCCATAGTGAGAATAGTATCCGAACTGACCAAGAGAAATGCTTGATAACTAGAGAGAAAGGATAACAATGTGAACATTTAATATAAGCTTTTACTAAAATAACATGGAAATGCCCACATTATTAAAAAAATCATTAGGAGTCCCTAACAAAAATATTAAAAGTCCTATAATTAATTATTATAAAGTCAATAATCAACATACTCCCAAGAATACTAGGGGATAAGGAAGGTCAGATAAAAATTAATTAACTAAAATTTAACCACTATTTCACTATCAAGAAAGGACTGATAGCTACACCTCCCATATCACATTACCCAAATTATTAAAATATTTGACTAAAAAATAACGAATTAAAGCTAAAATAACTTCATTTAAATTATAAATGGTCCCCATTGAAAAAGAATACTCTGGCACTGAATTTTATAATTTAGCAAATCATTAAAAATGTAATAAAACTATAAAACATATTTAAGAAATCTTAAAATTAATTAGATTAATATTTACAGAAAATCAGTTGCTTTTATAGCCAAATCAACAATTACAAATTAATTTTCTTCTCAACAGCAACTACAATTGATTTTTAAAAATTTCCTATTTAAATTTGTTTATTTAAAGCCCTAATACAATATTTACTTCTTGTACAGGGTTGTCCATCTGCTGACGGGAATGAGAGCTAATGGTGCATTGGTAAATAATTTTGGTTCTCGAGGTTGGAACAGCTTAAGATTAATATTTGATTATCAGAATTCTTCAGGGTTGGAATAAATATTTTTCAGCGGTGAAAATGATATTTTAGTCAGTACAGGTATTAGACTTCTCCTTCCTGAGCTTAGTTAAGATCAATGGAAATAAAACAGCGACTGATCTTTATAATACTAATAGCAATACTGTAGGTATTGCTATTAGTACAGTTTGGCAGATGCCCTTTTCTCAAGCATGGAGAGAAAGACTTGCCTGAACCTGACACCATTTCAAGATGGAAAAAAAATCAGGTTTTTTATAACCTCTGCAGTGATTCCCGGCAAAGAGTAAAAAGTTTGGCTGTTAGATCACATGATCTCGGACAGACCAGCCTGATTTCACGACTGGTATGTGGATGGATTTCACATGAGATTTTAACAACGAGAACTGGAGCCAACATGGTGGCCCCCATGGTAAAAATGAGTTAAGAATGCAAAGGATGAAGAACTTAAGTTGTTGTTTGTATCCTTTACTAAGAGTACAATTTTGTATATATTTTTGAAACAAATTAATAATTTATTTCACTCAGGTTCAGTAGATTTTCCTTTGGTAAAGTTTTCAGGTAACGATATATGACTAAATATAAAATAAGAATACATGTAGGATACACCTGCAACTCTCATAAGGAAACAGACGATGTTGATAACTCTCATTCCCTAAGTGCAAAGAAGCTGTAGCATAAATCCAGGATAGACAGGAACAATGTCAATATTAAGGTAAACAATAACAAAATCTTTTATAATATCTGCTCTCAAGGTGAATTTATGTTTAGAGTGTATTTTTAAGAGAGGTGAGGATAAACCAAAAATTTATTAATTATGATATTAGAGTCTTTATTTGCATCTATTTTAAGTGAGATAGATTATTTAACCCATAAACTTTCTGGATGGGTTCTATCAGCTATATCATTAAGCTATGTCTCAATAGATGCAATGTATTAAGAGATCTTATTGCATTAATCTGCTTCAATACATTAAAAATAAAAAGGCATTCATCGATGTAAAGAACCTAAGGGATGAGTAATATTTTGCTTGGAGTATTCTAGCATGGCTCCACCCTGCAGATAATAATCCCCATCGCTTATCAAACTATAGTGATAATCTAGACGATTTAGAATGTGGGAAGTTTGAATTTCCAATAGAATAAACTGACATCCCAAAATTTGAAAGAATGAATAAGATTTCAGTTAATGTTATTGGAGTTAATAATGATAATAAATTTTACCCTCTGTATATGAATATGGATATCATTCACCTTAGGTCTGTAGATTTACTTTTCTTTAAAGATGGAGAAGATGAAAAAGGGCATTACATCCTTATTAAAGATTTAAACAGGCTCTTAAAATCTCAATTAACTAAAATGGATCATCATTCTTTTTTTTGTCATAATTGTTTGTGGCATTATGGGAAGCAGGATTAATTGGATAAACATCAATAATATTGTATTGTTTATTCCATAAAATGGCCCACATAATGCTCCCAAATGATACAAAAAATGTTTTGGAATTTAAGGAGTATGAAAAGTGTCATAAAGTATCTTTCATCATTTATGCAGATTTCATTTATGCTTGAAAAATCCACAGATCCTAATATTTTGAATAAGCATATCCATTCATCTTATGCCTATTATATCAAAAATTATTTTAAGGATAAAGAAACTTATGAAGAAAAACTTGTTGAGTACAGGGGTTAAAATGCTTATGATGATTTCATTGAAAAAATCTATGGAGATGCAAAACATATAATCTGAGTATATGAAAGACATTAAGCCCATGGACATGACTGCTGAGGATCAGGCAAATCATGCTCGTGTGACTCAATGTAAAATTGAATTTGATGAAAGAACTACTAAAGTTAGGGATCATTGTCATATATCAGAGGAGTATTGGGTGCCCTTTGTAATGTGTAATTTAAGATTTGAGCAACCAAAATTTATCCCTGTTATTTTCATAACTATTCCTGTTATGATGCGCCCATCTTTTTGTAAAGGCTTTTTCATTACCTAAGTATCCTGGAGCACTTTCAGTGATCCCTCAAACTGAGGAAACCTATATTTCTTTGAGTAAAGATGTGGTGATCGATGGGGAGAAAAGTCATGTGATTTTTAGACAGTTACCGGTTCCTATCTTCCAGCTTAGCTGAATGATTAGCACCCACACAGTTTGAGGTCACAATACAAAATTTCCCTGACAAGGCTACACAAAGCCTTATTTTAAGAAAGGGAGTATTTCTGTATCAGTTATATCGACCCTATGAACCGATATCTGGAACGTAAGTTACAACCTCAAAATGAATTTTATTCTGATTTATCTGATATGCATATTTCAGATGCTGAGTATAAATATGCTCTTAATGTCTAAGAATAAATTTAATTTACAGACATTAGGTGAGTATAGTGATCAGTATCTAAATGTGATACTTTGATTTTAGTTGACATTTTCAAACAGTTTAGACTTACCTGTAAAAAGCATTATTAATTAGACCCCATACATTTCTTTACTGCTCCAGGAATATCTTGGAGTGCTATGTTAAAGCATATGTTAAATTACAGCTATTACAGGATTATTAGATGATTATGTTCATAGAATGTGGTATACATGATGGCATATCCCAGGTATTTCACTGGCATGCAAAGGAGAATAATCCATATATGGCTGACTATAAGGCTGACCAGTGACCAAGACATCAATTACTTAATGATTTTGATGTAATTAATTTATATGGATGGTCAATGAAGCAGCTTCTCCCTGTGAATAATTTCATGTGGTTAAGTGATGAAGAAATCACAACTTTAGATATCCATCCCGAGGATGTACCTACTGGGTACATTATAGTGGTGGATTTAGATTAGCCTCAAAATCTACATGAACTTCACAATGAGTTCCAACTAGCTCCACTTAGTGAACTAGTGGATCAAAAATGGGTCTTGCCATATTTAGATCAGAACTATAAGTGTTGTAGGGTGAAAAATGGCTCACAACATTCCTAAAAGGATATATATGGTGCACTTTAGAACCCTACAAACTGTACTTAAAACTTGGTCTTGTACTTATTAAAGTACATAGATGTACACATTTTTCCCAGCAACCCTGGTTGAGGTCTTATATAAGACTCAATACCATGTTGAGACATGAAACCACTGATGATTTCAGAAGAGATCTTTATAAACTCATGAATAATTCTGTCTTTGGCAAGATGATGGAATGTGTAAGTAACCATCAGTGTTAGTCCTGGGAAACTTTTCAAAAACAAATCATAAAAGCCAGTTGTAAATCAAGCACTATTTTTGATTAAAACTTAGCTGCTGTGCATCTCTATAGAGAAATGATGATTTTTGATAAACCCATCTATGTTAGAATGGCAATCTTAGTCTTGAGTAAATTCAAGGTCTATGATTTCCATTACAATATAATGGTGCCAAAGTATCAATGTAGTCTAAAAGTCCTCTATCATGATACATATTCATTCCAGTATCAAATACACATGAATGATATTTATCATGATATGACCGATCCAACTTTTTGTAAACACTTCTAATTATCCTGTAAATAATCCTTATGGTATTACCCCTGGACATAACAGGTTAGCTCATGAAGGATGAAAATAAAGGCAAAATTATGATGGAATTCATTGGATTGCATAGTAAAATCTACTGCAATAAAGTAGAAGACTCCGTAACTAAGAGGCTAAAAGGGATTACAAAATCTGTCATTAAAAATAAATTAAGTTTTGAGGCTTTTAAGTCATGGCTATTCGATGGTATAGTAAACTACCAAAATGTAGTCACTATAAAATCAGATAGACATCATTTATATACTCTGAAAACATCTAAAAAAGCACTGTCCTCTAGATGATAAAAAATTCATTCTAAAGAATGGCGTCACTTGCCTTAGTTACAGACATTTTAGATTATGATGTTAATCCAATGAAATCCAACATATTTTTAATTTTTTATTTTCATTCTTTGTTATTTTTTTAAGTGCATAAAAGTTTTTTTTTACTTTTAACTTATGAATATTTTTTTTGCTTTTAAAAAGTACATATGTTTTATTAACTAATGAAACTTTTTTTAAAGTGCATAAAAGTTTTGTAAACTTTTATAAAAATACAGTATATGTTTTTCATTACCTTATGAAATTTTTTTCTTTAAACTGTATGAAATACAGTATATGTTTATTAACTTATGAAACTTTTTTTTAAACTACAAAAAGTTTTTTACTTTTAACTTATGAATTGTTTTAAAAGTGCATAAAGTTTTTTTTAATTTTTAAAAAGTTTAGTAGCCTATATGTTTTATTAACTTATGAAATTTTTTCTTCTTTAAACTGTATAAAATACAGTATAATATCTTTTAATATTTATGATCTAGAATTTTTATTAAAAAGGGATTTATATCCTAGGGTTTGCCTTCAATGGCCTATACCACTTAGAGGCTTAATGCTGTAGGTGAGCATGTCAAGAGCTATTTATGGCAGCTTTTAATGGAGACCTGTGACAGGGTGGTATAGGTTGGCCCACTCCATTTTAATATTAGATCATAATATATGTTCGATAAAATGAAGGGTATGCATAGTTTGTATTCATATACAGTTGGGATTTTTTCATCCTTTAGATTATGAGCCTTTTAATAAGCCAATCATTGACTCTAATACATATTCTCCTCACCTCTTTTTATTTTTTATTTATTTTTTTAAAATTGTATAAAATACAGTATATGTTTTATTAACTTATAAAATTTTTCTCAAGTGTATAAAAGTTTTTTTAAGTTTTTTTCCTCCATGTACATAAAAGGTTTTGTTTAAAATTTTTTTTCCTCAAGTACATAAATTTTTTTTTACTTTTAACTTTTTTTTCCCAACTACATAAAAGTTTTTTTTCCTTTTTCCCAAGTAGATAAAAGTTTTTCAAAGTTTTCAAAATAAGGATTCATCATTGTGTATATTGTATCGTATGGTATAGTATTAATAAAATTTACTAATTTTAGTTGGTTGTTAAGATTGTGATTCATTTACATCTCAGATAGCAGTACAATCATTAGATGGTAACTTGAGATGATTATGGTATCAAGACCAGAAACGTCTATGGTGGTTTGAGTTGTGCAGCCTCACAGAGCAGTTATGCTATTAAGACCAGAAACTTATACAGTGGTTTGAGTTGCATAGCCTCACAGAGCAGTTATGATATTAAGACAAGAACCCTCTTCAGAAACTTGAGCCTTTGACCACATAAGAGAATCAGTGAAGACATGAGAGATGAAGGAGTCTATAACCATAAATGGCCCTTTCAGGGCCACCACAATGTCATAAAGAGTATCAAAAAATAGTTTAATAAAGTTAACGTTAATATTTTTTAATAAGTATTAAGGTCTTTGTATTTCAAGTTCATTAGCAGTAGAGGAACCCATCTATTAACATGAATTCATTTCATCATCCTTTCACTTGTTTAATGAGTGGGAGTGTGGGAAGTGGAAAGCTCTACTTCATCAAGAAACTTATTTTATCTGAATGTATCATACCACCACCCCAGAAAATAGTTATTTGTTACATACAAACCCAACCTCTCTATGACGAATTAAGTCATTACCCTAAAATTAAGTTTTTTAAAGGCATACCTGAACAACTTATTGATAATGGTGAACGATTCTCTGAACCTCATCTCATTTTTTTAGATGATTTAATGAATTATTGTGCTAAAGATAATCATATTACAACATTATTCACTAGTGGGAGCCATCATAGAAATTTGAGTGTTATCCTAATTACGCAGAATCTATACTTTAAAAATTTAGAACTATTAGTTTAAACTCCCATTACATTATTTTATTTAAAAATCCTAGAGATAAGAAACAAATCTTAACTTTTGCTTCTCAAATCAGACCACCTGGAGATATTTAATATGTGAAAGATTTATATGAGGATGCTATTTCTAAAAAGCTTAGATATTTAATGATCAATCTCGCACTGACAACATCACAACTGTTTAAACTTCAGTCAGGAGTACTTCCAGGAGAAACCCCAGTTATTTACATCGGTAAAAAATGGATAAACAAAAATGACTCATTATTTGAAATTACTTAGTCGAGCTAAAGGACAACAATGGAAAAGATTGATTCAAACCGCTCCTTTGGATTTAATAAAAATCATTAGTGAAATTGCTTTGAACGTCATTCGAGAAAATTTAAAATTAAGTCCACAAAAACTTAAACATTTACAAAAACATAAAAAGATTTTACTTCTACTGGCTCAGAAAAAAGTTCCACTCAAAGCTAAAAATAAATTATTAGTACAACAAGGTGGATTTCATCTAGCACTTCTAGCAGGAATTATTCCTTGGATCATTGGACTTATCGCCGGTGGATAAAAATGGAAAAAAATGTATTTAATTAAAGAAAATGAACTTCAAAAAGTAGTTAGACTGCCTGAACCTTCATCTTTACTGATAACATCATCATTAGATCAAGAAATGGCATCTATTTTAAATTCTACATCATTACCCATATTTGATAAAATGTAGTTATATAATCAAGTTTAATGAAATACTTGAATGCCAATAAAAAAGAAGAGAATAAAACTATATAACTTGAGCATCCACCCTCAAAAAAATCATTTCAAAACATTTTAGATTTTATACCTAAAATCTTTACTCATAGAGGGACTACTTTTCTAAATAAACTACTGAAAAAGGATCCTAAGCCGTAATCTTACTGTACTGGACTTCTTCGGAATACATCAAAATCACCACCACCTACTTGTCTATCATAATAGTCTATATAGAAATTAGTCATGATTATTCAAAATAGGGTGAGTGACGTAAACGGAAATGAAGTTTTAATAAAACTTTTCCATAAATGAATAGGATAGGAGCTCCTGTATCATCTCTGATGTCTATTTCTATAGTGTCGAATAATTGTCTTGGTACAGGTAAATAATGAGTGATATCAAATTTTTTATTGATCATACAATTTTGTTTTTTAGTGTCAATGGGTATAATACAAAGAAGCGAAGCATGTGTATCATCTACTACTTGTCGGTTGATAACATTAGAATAAAGAAATAAATTATACATCTCTTTGATAGCCTCATAAAAAATGTAGTTAAATTTTGTTTCTTAGTACTAATCAATGAAGTCACCAATTCAATATAGGATGTATTTTTAAATTCATCTACTTTAGCTTCTGCAAATCCTAGAAGTCCGCCAAGGGACCGTGGCTGAGAGGTTTCGTGCGCGGTCATGGTAGCCTTGTGCATAAAAGGGGATCGTGAGTTCGATCCCTGGGCAGATCTGGTGCCAAAAAATTGACAAATTTTCTTTTGTTGTTTGGCGGCACCCTGGAATTTATTATGTTATAATAGTATTAATTGTGTCTTTCTCAATAGAAAATTGGATTTACAGCAAAATGGAACGAATCATGAAATTAAAGATTAATGGACACGGCAAGAAAGAAGACATCACTATTGTATCCAGTTTAGAAGAATGTAAAAACCAGATATTTTATATATGTAAATAGTTGTATAATAAACGCAGAAATTTCCTCTGGAAATGTATTTTAAAAAAATCCTAGAAGTCTACATACATGTGAGAGTTCTAATTCTGAAAAAGTATAAAGTTTTCCAGATCTATTAAGGTTGAGTTGGGTATAGCTTCCTTTAATACATATTTTAAGACTAAAAGGTTGAATTTCAAATTCAAAATGATTAGATTTAATAGCTTTATTAATAGAATCTATAAGTTTTTTAATGCTAGTATAGATCCCTACAGGGATAATAAATTTTTCAACATGTAGACTGAACTTAACTAATTCACATTTATAAAGAAAATAAATTTAATTATTATTTTCATTTATAGTAAACCAAGTTTGTGGATATTGAATTTCAGCTACTCCTACTTCATAATCGGCTCCTGTTAAATATAATGTCTTGGAAAGTTTAATTTTAAAATTTTGTGGTTTATTCTGAGGAGATAATATTCCATACAACTGTTGGAAGGTAAGATATCTAAAAATGCATCATAATTTATTCAAGTCTTTTTCCGGAACCCAAGAGTTAAAGGATGAAGGATAACCTTGCTACTTGATATAATAACATTTTTCTCATCCTCTTTTTTCTTCTTTCAGCATTTTTTCTATATTATAATAATCACTGCTATCTTGTAGTAGTTCTTGGTAGAAAGTCCTATCAATGACCTCTTCGTTCAAATCTTTGATTTTATAAACCAATGGTACTGTAGGAATACGTTCCATGATAATAAATATTTCTTGAGTTTATTGGGGAGGTAACCTTTTTCGAACACTCTTTTCACTTTAGAAATTTTAACTTGTTCAATATTAAATATAAAAGATTGAGACTCATCCCATAGTTTATCTTTATATAAGACCACATATACTTCTTTTTCATTTTTCTTATTCACTTCTACCGGGCTTCATTGAATACTTCTATGAAAAGTATGCTTATAACTTTTCATCAATTGGGGTAAGATATCTAAATACGTTCAAGTATTTTTAGTGGTGAAATATCTCCACATACATGTTTTTAATATCCGGTTGAACCGTTCAACAACCGCATCTTTTAATTCCATATCAATGTCACTAATAACCATTTATCTCTTGGCTCAATAAGGTCTCTATCTTCTGGTGGAAATTCTCAATGGCTCTTGAGAAGGTACTGACTTATCATTATTCCCTCCCCTTTTATATGCTATGGTCGGGTTGAAATGCATGGAAATATGTCATTCTTTAGGCATTAACCAATAAATTGCTCAGCTTTTAAGCCAATGAGCATCTCTCACTCCATTTTTAGAGACTTCAACTTCCCAATGATTTTTTTGGGCCAATCAGAGAATTCTACATGCTTACATAGTGGTTCACACTTTTCCCACCTTACAACCTGTTCTAACATGTCTTAACATGCTATGTTATTCATGCAGAGTTCTGCACATCCAAAGACGTCACTCTCAGGCCGTCATTTTGCTTTTTGGGGGTACCAAAGTCATCTGACCAAAAAATGAGTGCCATCTGATCCCAATGTATTATGGGGAATGTGTTCCAGAAGGTAGGAAAAAGTCATGGGACCAAAATGGCAACCATTTTGAATAATTAAAAAAAAATGTTAAAAAATGTTTTTCAAGTTTTTCACGCACCGTTCTGCGCATCCAAGATGGCCACCATTTTAAATAATTAAAAAAAATTCAAAAAATATCTTCCAAGCTTTCACGCATCATTCTGCGCATCCAAGATGGCTACCATTTTGTCCATCATTTTGAATAATTAAAAAGTTAGAAAATTTTCAAAAATATTTTCTAAGTTATTCGTGCACAGTTCTTCACATCCTATAATGTCACTTCCGGTCTGCCATCTTGGATTTTGGGGTGCATTCTGGGTAGGTGTTTGAGAAACTCAAATAGCTGCCATCTTGGATTTTGCAATGCATTATGGGTTGTGTTCTAGAACCTAGACCGAAACCAAGGTTAGTAAGGTAGTAGAGGTTTGCTCGATCTCATAGGCTCTATGTAGACAGACCGGAACTAGTTGTGTGACATCAGCCGTAGCCCTTACACAATTCGAGTAAAG
>PXIH01S0037405.1:2821-21090 GCA_003024985.2 Euperipatoides rowelli
CTGGAAGGGGGAACCGTAAACTGTAATCTAGCCTATTTATACATTAAATGAACCTTTTATTTGGCATCTTTTTCAGTATAGCATCATGACTTTGGATGCATAAACTTTTCTAAAATTTTAGGTTAATTAAAAAAATGCCACGAAGTCTTGAATGGTACAAACAGTTAAGTAATAAATGGGACAGTTCCATTCATGCCTGCAGTATTTGTGATGTGTAAAATTTCATAAAATAGAATTGTGTTATCATATTTTGGCCTATTAATTAAGGTTTTTATTCATACATTGATCCTCACAATCTTGATTTTTCAAGTGCGTTTTCGTACACACTAATAAGTGTGTAGCTAAATGTAGCCTACCTAATCAAAATCAAATCGTTAATTAAAATTTTTTAATTCAAGAATCCTAATCAAATTAAATTTTAATCATAATTTGTACCAGAAGATGTTTGACCTTTTTCAAAGGCAATGCCTAGGAAAGATAAAAATGTAAATAGAAAGAAAGTGTCTTCTGAAAATAGAATTTAGGCAATTTTTTGTTGATTTGTCCAGTGATTACATTCTGAAAATTACTTGATTCAAGATTTCATCCAGTGAGAATGAAGAACTTATAATGATCTTTCAGAAGAATCATTTGTTCTTGTTAAATTTAACAATAAATCATCTTTGATGTTTTTTGGTCGGAAGAACAATGAAGACAGCAGATGACCTTGACCATGTAAAGATACAATTTTTGAGACGTAAAATAGTCACATGTCAATTTCACTATCCTGTGCAGACAGACATTGCTTGCGTGCCTAAGTCTGATGTAGTAAAAGTTTTAAAAACTCAGAAGTGAAAAAGACTACAAGAACGCAGCCTGTTAATAAGTTAGTTAAACTTTGAAAAGTATGGACTAGTTTTAGTATTTATGTAATTTTTTTTTTGGTTGAGTAACCTATAATATTTAAATTTATTTTTAATTAGGGCCCTATTTCATTTTAATTATTTTTCCCCCTTAAAAGTAGCCTAGGCTATATTATAACTCTTTGATTAAAAAAAAAAAATTAGAATTTCATTCAGATTTTTTTTTTATACTTGTAAATGAAAAATACTTTGTTAATAAACAATTATAGCTAAGTCTATAAGTTAATTAAATATTTTACTTGAATAAATGTTATGTCATTATTTTGTTGTAATATACCCTAAATAACAAAATGTCCCATTCATAACTTTTACTGTCTCATTCATTACACCCCATGTAATGAATGGGACAGATGCAGACGCTAAAATCAATATTAAAAATGTTATGTAGTTTCATCAGAAAAATAGATCAATTTATATGTAATGCGCAGACAATAAATAATTTACTAAAAATGTCCCATTCATGCCACGCTTCCCCTACATATCCATTTTTAGATGTAATATAGCCTAAATTAGAATAGAAATTTGGATATAAAATCTAATTAAAATTTTTGAAATGCAAGACTCAAAGTCCATTTAAAATAAAATAGGCTACATTATCTTTATATTTACACTTGACCATCGTTCAAGTCGACCAGAGGGAAGTTTTGGTTGGTCCTAACATTGTAGGCTAACATTCAATGAATGACTACGAAATGAAGGAGAAGCCATTTTTATAGTATTGTATCTTGAAACATAATGTGAGAAAATAAATATTTTAAAGACATCTAGCTATCGCACTGAAGTAGACAGAACATACTAAAGTTTGGCTAATTAACCTCAGTAGTTAGGTTTAGTTTAACAATAAATTATTAATTTATTAAGCATGCCTTTGAATGGATTCAAAACAAACGAAAAAGCACAATTTCCAGGATTTTTTTTTGCTACTTTTGATAAACCAAGATATTCAATGGTCCCAAAACCTCTTATCGGGACACATAGATTTGAGGCCATAAATCAGGACAATCCCGGAAAACTGGGATATCAAGTTGGCAACCCTACCTATAAGAAAATTTTATATGAAAAAAATATTAAGTTCTTTTATAACTCCTTTCCAACTGCCAACTTAAGCTCTTTTAAAAATACTAGGCTACAGTATATTTAATATGTTAATTTTTCAGTAGGATGGTCATTTTTCTAAAATGGCAGATGATGCAAATTGCAATAGTGAGATTTTATGGGACTTTTAGTGTGTTATTCAGAAATACATTAACATCCAAAATTCAGCTTTATGGGAATTTTTTAAGGGTCAAGGCCATTTTTCAGTTAAGTCCTGGGCTAATAGGAATATAGTCTGTACTTAGCCTACATTTGTTTTTGTTTAGAATTTAAATACTTATTTCTATTTGCTTCATTAATTTAATGTCCAATTCTTTTGAAATACCAGGATATCTATAAACTATACCCAATATTTTCATATTTTCCAAATAGATAAATAGTCACATAGTTTCCACATCACTTGATACTATTTCTATAAGTTCTTATTTAATAATTTTTTAATAAAAATATAAATTCTCCTCCTTTCCTGTTCTTCCTATCTCTTATAAGACCAAGGAATCCTTAATTCTTGTGTCCTTTATATTACCTACTGTATGCTGAAATACAGCCTATAATTCGCTATTCCATTAGGGAAGTGATTTTAACAAATCTAGTTTTCAAATTACACTCGAGGTACTAGCTAGTAAGAAAATGTTATTTTCCTTTTATTATTAAACAAATGATATAAGCTACCATAATTAATTTTTTTATAATATTATAAGTTTGTACTAGGCTACCAAAGTCACGTGGCCAACTACAGTATTAACAAAAAAAAAAATCCCAAATTTTGATGAAAAATATAAGAGATCACAAATGTGTTTTTCTGTTATGTTTTGTAGACATAACTTAGGCTATCTATTATTTTTGCTATTGTTTGTAAATCACAATTATTCTCTCGGCCTCATTATTTTTAATTTTCTAAAAATATTTAATATTTGGCAGTTTTATCCCACAATATCTGATTCGGTGTAAAGCCTATACATGATTATTAACCGCATTCAAGCCCTCCTTCAGCATAACTATTTTCATCTAGTAGCCTATTTATTCTTTATTCCAGAAATAGCTGGAACATCACTTATATAATAAGTGGTATTTAAATATTTTGAGAATTACCGTTCCTGAGTTTTCAGAAGAGTCCAATTCCTTGTTCTCCATCAGTTTATAAGTATCTTTAATCCTGTTAAGGTCAACATTTACTTTCATATGTTGACTTTTCTTTGATTTTATCTTCATTGAGTTCTCAGGATCCACATGTATACTATCATTTTGTAGGCTATGTCAGAATCGATAGCATTCCGGAATTTTCTTCATTATTTTCCCAATTATTAAGTTTGATTACATTAAACGAGATGATAAAAATATTTAATAAAAATATTTATAATATAGGCTTATAAACAATGACTATAATGCTTGAAAAAAATAAATAAAACAACATAATCATACTAAATTCTTTATTTTTGAAAAATGAATGACTATTGATTTTAAAATAAACATATACTGTAGACTATGAAATTTATTTGATCTTTCCAAAATTTTTGTTGACGCATTGAACATAAATACTTGCCTTTTGGGACAGGGAAAGGTAATGACTTTTGATAGCATTTTTGCCCTACTGATTAAAAAAAAATATTCTAATTTTATCCAGTTTGTGCAATTTATGCATAACAGCCTATAAATGCTGTTACTTTGGTATGGAAAAATGTTCAAATTGGTATTTCTTGAAATAGGGTCCTAGGGACTTAAATTTATTTAATATTTGCCAATCTATAGCCTTATACTATTACAAAGGTACGCTATAGCAATCTGTAGTAGGCCTATAGGCTTATCTATACTAATAAAAAGGTATAGCAATCTCTCAATGAAACATTAAAAAATGCTAAAACTTTCATAACTGGAGATCATTTTGTAAAAAAAAAAAAAAAAGTTTATTTAAAACATTGTAGCATTAGGCTTATATTAAAAATGTCCTTAATAAAAATGCGATTTGCCTAGGGAAGGTTCCATAGATTTTTGTGCATATTTTCATTTTGTTAATATAGGTAGGCCTAGCTGCTTGCTGAAGCATTTTTTTTTTCAAATGCCTTGACAAAAGAATGAGTTGTTACAACAATTTAATAGGGGAAAAATAACATTTTCTGAAACTCTTTAACAAAAAATTCTGTACAACACCTTCTTCTTGATAGAACACATTTTGGTGTATTTTGAAACATAATTTATTGGTCTACTGTTGGCTGCATATTGAAGGAAAAAACTATTGTGCATAAAAAATATTAGACTATTATTTTGACAATTAAATCATGGTTTTTCCTTCATTCTTCAACAAAGCACTACCGTATAAAAATGAACACCAGTACTGTACATATTTTAAGATCTCTATTTTTATCTTGGGTGGGGGGAGAGGGAGGGGAATGACCTTTGGATATTTATGAGGCAATAACTAAACCATTGAAAAAAATGAGTTTCTATGAAGGCAGAACGCTATCTTTTAAGTGGGGGTAGCCAAGAGGGGTGGGGATAAAGGAATTTTAATATTTTTTTTATAGCTTAGGCTATATTTTTTTACAGCTTTCATGAAGGGCCACTTTCACCACCTGACGGATTTTCACAGAAAATGGCACTTATTACCAAAATAATAAAGTTAAAAAAAGCAAATAGGCTAGCTTATCAAAAATCAATTTTAAACTGCTCAAGGACTTTTGAGGGTTAATAATGGAAAGTCACGTGAATTTAAAGGAAACTACTGTAAATTCTCTTTCTACATTAATAGAAAATCATCTAGGCTACCAAAAAAAAAAATAATATTCCCATTTAAACAAAGTGAATATAAAGTTTATATCTAGAGAATGGATTTTTTTTTCCTTTAAAGTCCATTTCCCTGTCTTTGAAAGTTAAATAATGTCTAAATAACATCATTGCAAAGATGAAAATGAAATTGTAAGAAAACTGTCAGGGCAGTAAAATTACATCAACTTCCATCCAAAATAGATATATTTTCAAATATATACCTAGGCTACACATTTGATATCAACTTGAAATATGTTCAAATTAAATAGGCCTGTGCACAGATCCCAATTCTGCTAAAATTACAGTCTTATAAAAAAAAAAAAAATTAATATCAATGAAAAGGGAGTACCGGAGTAGGCTGACCAGACAATTTTATTTTAACCCTTGCACCCCTCTTACCAAAAAAATTTGTTTACTTTTCCTTAAATTATTTTTTTATGACCCTAGACTTGGATTCTCTAAACAAGGGATGGTAAATATGATTTGTCAAGCATGCCAAAATTATTTGGCCAAAGTGCCTTGGGCTTAGACAAAAAATTATTTTGAAGGGTGTCTGGGTTGTAGCCTACATTTTTGATTATCTTTTTTTTAAGGAAGGGGGGTTGTACTGAACTTTTAGGTACATTTGGTTTTCTTTTTGACAGATTTGAATACGCTTTTTTTTTTGATCTGGAAAATTTTAAGTTTAAAATTTTGGGTGTGTCCAGTCTTGGTGCCGCCAAAAATCTCTAAAGTGCCAACTTCGGCACGCGTGTCACCTATTTGCCACCCCCTGGTCTGAACCAATCAATGAGAATGAAATAGAGGAAATGCAGTGTGTATGGAAGGGGTGTGTGTGTAGGTGAAATTAGTTTCTATAGTTAGTGGTTCTCAACCTTCATGCTTTGAGAAGGTCATTCCCCTTCCCAAGATTGACAAGCCGTTAATAGTGTGACAGGTCAATCCGTCAAACCAACCAGAATGTAGATGATCTCACTAACACCAAATGGTTTTGAAGCCTTATTTTTTTTTTTTTAGTTTCACTNCTAAACTTGACCCAACTTTGAACCCTAACTCCTATGTAAAAAATAACTATGATCTTTATTCTCTTATAATTTTTGTTAAATACGATAGAAACGACTCTCGCAATTCAGTCACAAAGTACATTTAATTATTTAGACTTGGAAGGAAAAGATTCATTAGAACTTTTAAATTCTTTCATTGGTAAGTCTGAGGAAAATTAATTTCCCCTGTTAGCAACTATCTGAAACACCAATGTTAAGTTACAGATTAATATGGAAAGAACAAACGGAAGTCATAAACTCTCCCATGTTTAGCAGCTGCTCATGAAAAGCTACCAAGTTATTTCCGTGATTTTCGCATAGTTCAATATGCTAAGGATTGGTATGCTACTGTTCTCCTCAGTGAGTCTTAGTGCTGAAATGGTACAGTAAGAGGAACATCTCAGTAAGATGACCACAGCGCTTGCAAAACTGCAGTTTTACATTAAAATATCACATAAGGCCTAAAAGTTGGTCAAGGTCTGAGGATGAAAAAACTTTGCAGCATACGTGATAATAGATCAATGAGACTAAAAATGTTGGCTTTAAATGTTCCAATTTTTAAGATGTTTTAAAAGCAACCAGGGTAAAAAATATACTAAATGCTCAAATATCATCTTAACATTACTACTGTAGGCTATTTATAGCCTAAATGCTACAAAATATAAATTTGATATGTTTACCATACTGTAGTGCTAAATTTTTTACAAACATTCCTAGTAGCTTTTTTTTAAAGACAGAATAGTTTACAGAAGAATACTTGCAACTGAGGGAGGGGAGGAATATTGGTCAAATTACGAAGTACGCTATACAATATAGGCTACTCATTACAGCCTATAAAGTATCACCAATTTTTGATTAGAATATGTATTTTTGAAAAACCAACTGCTATATCACTAATTCAAGTCACTGTTATTTTTTTTTAAATTTGTCTAATTAAAAATTACACAAATTTAAAATTTAAAAAAATTTTTTTTTTGTGTGCATCTCAAAATATATTTTGATATTACACTTATAACTCCTTAAATTAGACTAACTTTTTAATTACGGTAAATATTTTTGGGGAAAGGAGAGTTTATATAGGCCTAGTAAACCAAGGGTCAGTTAATCAATGCAATGTGTCAATGTTATGGTCAAACTCAAGAGGTCAGCAACCTTTATATTTTCAAGGATGCAAAAGATAACTTTTTGAAACTCGAAGGGCAGTTTAAACACACAGCCTACTGTATAGCCTATTCAAATAATAATTAGCCTATATTAAAATTATTGGTATAAGTTATTAAAGTAAATTCTTAATTCCAGAACGATTACAGTATTTCATTCAATAATGTAAGTTAAATGTAAAAAAAAATTAATTAATAGTGGTTTGTGAATAATATTTATTAGCAAAAAATCACTGACACATAAAAAATGGTCTAATTGTGCACATGTGCTAACGGGTGATATCTCTCGTCTTATCGTCTAACTCATTTCTAATGCACTATGATCATTTCTCTTAGTGCAATTGACTTGTCATTTTTTTTACAAGCAGAAAAATAGATTTTGTAATCAGACATTATGTCAGAATTTGTTGAGTTAATCAATATGGTAATCTATGTGAAATATTTAAACTCAACACTCAATCGATGTAGTAGTAGCAGAGGTACGAGTTCATTAATCTTTCTAAATCTCACAAAGTAAAGCATACTTAAAAATATTTCTTTCAGCCTACTAAGTTTTACTAAAATACTCTACAAGGAGTAGCCAACATGGTATTAAGGTTGACAATTTGGTCTACATTAATAAATATTCAACCATTTTGTGACAGCTGATATAGGGTCAAACAGGTTAAGATAATACAACAATGAATTGGATAGACTACAGTAGCCTATACTGACTGATGAAAATACCTTATTGATATGGATAAAAATTGAGAAAAAAAAGTGTATTGAGAGATATAGCCGATAGTTATAATTTATTTATTTACCTCAAAATTGTCCATTCACAATTTTTACTTTGCATGGATTTAAAATTACATCTTTCAGAATCACACTGGGATTTTTTTAAAACTCAAATCAGTAGATAACGGCAAAACATACTTTGAGGCTCAGGGTAATTTGTTTCCTAACTAGCTATGTCATACAGTACTGTATGTTGTCATTGCTGTGAGTTAATTCTAACTCTGCTATTGATATATCGTAAACAGCTAGCATTAAAAAAAAAAAAAAAACAATATAGGGGAACATTGACCACCCTTGAATTTCACATTTAAAAGTGTTTTTAAAAGCCTTTTGCTACTAGGGGTTATCGAAGGTAGTGAAGTGATCAGAGAGCCAACTCCGTTCCAATCAGCTATAGTCATAAAAAGTGTGGAAGGATCAACCTAAAAATTAAATATTTAAGCTATCGGTAGCCTATATTTTTTAAGATTTTCTCAGATCTAGCCTAAACCAGTTGATATAAATATAAGCAAATAGGATTTAACTAACACTAAAATATTAACTTTGTAGCCTAATATGAATTAGGCTTAAAATAACAATAGATGTAAGCTAGGCCTACTATTTTTTACAAAATTATTTATTTATTGCCTCTGAGGTCAAGTCTCCAAGACCATGGATCAAGCCTCCCTCAATATGGGAATGCAAATAGTTTAAAATAATAAGCCTTTTACATTATTTGCATTCCCATGAAATTCTATGTCATATTTACTATGAGTTTCTAATTCTCAAAATCAGAATTATTTATTTGAAAATGTGGTCAAGGCTCCCCTCGGATTCCCTACAGTACTCACTGTAGGTTGTATGTTTAGGAATTGGTTTACATTTTAATTCGTAAATAATTATAACAATACTGGAGCTTGAGAATAGAACTATCAAAGTTATGCTAAGTTTTGGATACATTTTGATATGTAGGGGAGAGGGGGACAGGTTTGATTATGGGGCACGTTTGATCAGTTTGAATTTCCCTCCACATAATTTTCCAATCACAATTTCCTTCATATAGGCCTACCGTACCATTTTAGTAATAGTTGACTGCACATGAGATACAATGATTGCTTCCATTTTGTTGATAATTTAAATAATCATGTAGGTCTCATTTATGTCACAGATTGTAAGTTTTTTTATTTTTAGTTGTAAGGTTCCCACATGAAAATAAAAGGCGGTAGAATGTTCATATTTTTACAAAAATATAAAGCAATCCTTGGCTACACGACTGGTTTAACTAGTGTTAAAACTAACCTAATCAAAAATTATACATTTTAGCATGTCACGTGTTCATGTGGGCACCTTTGATCATATTGTCAAAGGTACCCCAGCAATTTGTTGTTCAATATTGAACAGTAGATTGATGAAATAAAATAATATAAATTGTGTTTAACAATTACACTCAGTAACATTGCTTAAACCTATAAAACTGAAATGCTTATCAGTGGATTTACAAATATATACATGATAGGCATACAGTAGGCTATTCCTATTCAAATAGGCCATTATGCCTGCCTTGTTCTTTTGCCTATATAATAATAGTCAATAGTTATAGGGGCATTTCAAGGTAGGCCTATATGGAACATGATCATGTCCATAACAAATCACCAGAATATAAGTTTTTATATTATACACTGAAAGAATATATGTAGGCCTAAATATGATTTTGTTTTATAAAATTAAAGCACATTTTAAACTTAAAAATCACAGTTCAATATCTTACGGACTCTAAATTCCAAAATTTACGGTAAATATAAGACAACTTTAAATGCTATTATAATTTTTTTAGACAAAAATTAAGTGGCTAGTATATATAGCCTACTGTAGGCTATCATTAGAAAAAATATAGGCATATACTGTAGGTAGAGTCCGAAACAAAATACAGTAAGCTATGTGGAAAAGTTTTATTTACTTTTCACACAGTGCATATAAAATTTTAGGTACTGGTACTTCTAAAAAGAAGTTTTGGTTTTCATTTTTTTTAAAAAGAATGTTCAAGCTTTTTTCATTCTTTTCAATTTATAAAATATTTTATTTGCAATGATAGTACCGTGTCTAATTTTTTGTAATTAGTGATTTTGTATTATTGCAATGTATGACATTTTAGTTGCTAAGATTTGTTTTTCAAGGTTTACAAATAAATTCCAATATTAATGGTTCAGTCACGTTTTGTTTTAATCCATGCCTGATCAAAGGTGTCCCGCACTGGGGCACGTTTGATTATTTAATCAATCACGAAACATTTTGTCCTCCCTACTTATTGTTATATTAATTTTTTAAAAATTTGTTTATATAGGCCTATAGCAAACCATCAAAAATTTGTTTTTACTGTCTGTAAATAACTAAATATGTGTTCAGTTAGTGGCTCGAGAGATTTTTCTGAAAACTGATCAAACGTGCCCCCTCTCCCTTACTGTATATCTACTGTTCTCATGCTTAGCAGTCAATCAAATTATTTTGAAAGATTTGGTACCATACGGTAGTTAAATGCTAAAATTCAGGTGCCAATAGAGGTAGGTGTTATTCCTTTGACCAGTTGTACCATTGACTATCTCATGCTATAGAGCTATCTGCTATAAAAATGTCAGTGTATAATAGCCACCAGAGTTGCTCTTGAACCAACTTTTGTAAGGATATCTTAATTTCTGTTCCCACCAAAAAATATTATCCATTTTCAACAAGCAAATGTAGGTAGGCTATTTTCTTCATTTTTTATCACCTCATAAAATGTTATCAAATTAATATATTTAACTTTATCATACAGAACTATTAAAAATATTATTAAAAAGAAGCATGCAAGGTTTGAAATGATATAATCCTAACCAAAAATTACAGATGTCATTTGATGAAACAAACCAGGGTGTTGTACCTTTGACCGGTCAAAGGTACAACATACCATATATGAATTTTCAATATTATTTTGACACTTTCTCATATATTGCATTTAGAAGCATAATTAAATTTTTATATTTAAAGGAGAACTTTACACTAAGAAAATCTAATTATATTTTTACCTATTTAAGGGAGAGGAGTAGAACATGGTAGCCTATAGACTAGAGACTTTTGTTTATACCACTTCCTGTTTCTCTTGCAGTGAAAACTTTACCTCCAGTAGTGCTATAAGACCTTGCAGTGAAGTTGTTTCCATTGCTATTCTGTTGTTTGTTTTTGGTAAAATTAGGTCGTGGGTTAAAAAAAAAGGATTTTGTTATTATACTGTTGATTTAAATGTGAAAACTTTTTTTTTTCTAAATTCTTTCATCCTTTTTGAGCTGAATGAAATCTATTCCAAGTATCAAATGTAAAGGTGAGTGAAAAAATTTAAATTCCTTTACATGGAAGGTATAGTGGGACATATTTTGGTCGTCCAAGGTGGGACAATGACATATACGGAATTTAATTAATTTTATTGGGATTCAGCAAAGTTTTACTAATTCTGAATTCATTAAACATTTAAATCTACATTCATGTATCTTTTTAACCATGTTGGTCAAAGGTACAACACCCCCTGGTCAAAGGAACAACCCATTTTTTATTAAAACTTGAGTAAAATACATTTTAAAATAAAAAATTCAACTTGTAAAAAATATATATGATAAAAAAAACATCTTAAACATTAGTATGATCCCTTTTACAGACTTTTTTAAGCAAAATTGGGGTAGATATACAGTATATACTAAAAAAATGCTCAAATTGATCAAAGGGACAACACCTTCTCCTATTATTTGGCAGCTCACCAAACAAAAAGTAACTGACATTATTTATCTTGAATCAACAAATTAAAAATGTGTGTCTGTGTGTTAAAAGCATACTTAAAAATAGAAGTCTCAATTTTAAAATAAAAACTGTGGAAAGGAACAAACGTTTATTGTCTCTCCTAACAAATCCTATGCACATTGAGGCATGCATACAAAATTTAGTCTGGGCATTTAATAACATTTTATTTGCCCAGACTGGACATGTAACTTTTCCACCTAAAGCACAGTGCTGTACTTGAAAGTTTACATATCATAGGCCTAGTTCTTTTTATTTAAATTAAAAAAAGAACAAAATATTACCGATTCAGTTATATTTTTTAAACTTTTGTAAAAAATAAAATAAGAAAACCAGTGAACCTAGAGTTCACCAGTTCTTAGTTATTAAAAGTATTGCACTATCTATTGCCAGCAGCTCAATTTGGCAACAGAGAACTATTTCTTATCCAGGGGCGCAAAACCCTGCAAAAGAGGGGGGGGGGGGGGGGTTGTGGGGGCTGACCCCCAAGAGGCCTATAAAAATTTTTTGGGGGGGACTGTCAGGAAGTTTTAAATGTTAGTCAATCCCTTTGACATAAAAAAAATTATAACAAATTACGATGGTATTTGGTTTTTTTTTTTTTTGTGGTGCTACTGTCTGCGGGCAAAAAAAAACACCAGATGTCACTGTAATTAGGTCTAAAAATAAATATTTTCTTTTTTTTGTCAAGGGGATTGACCAACATTAAGACATCAAACTTCCAGACAACAAAAAAATACTTATCAAATCAAACTTTATCAAGGGGCCTTTATAATTTTCCTTCAAAAAAAAAAAAAAAAAAAAGGGGGGGGGGGGGCAAAATATGTAAGGCAGTCACTGTTTTTATTAAACACAAATACAATTTAAATTAAGGAAACTAATGATGATATACAAAAACTGTAGACAGTAGCCCTATAGTTATGAACAACTTTGCATTACTTCTGACCATAATTTTAACATCTAGGCCCTAATGATAAAAAATACTCTATGTTGGTGTATAAGCAGACAAATTAATTGATCCAGATATATCTGTTCCACATAACTAAAAAGATTTCATTACAAATTTTAAAAAACATTTTTTTTTCTCTTAACTGTGGGAAAAAAAAAACCATTTACCTTAAGCATAAATACAGTATTTTGATTTTGATTGAATAATAGCAACATAGTGAAAAAAACAAGATAGGCTATAAAACAAATTTAGTATAATTCTCTGCTAGCAATGAGGCTTTTAGTGCAAATGTTTAAAAAAATAAATACAGACTAATAGCTAATACTTACAGTTATAGAGGTGTTTCCTTTCTGATAGGTAATCCATTTGGTCGAGCAGGGGCATCGTATGAAGTTTTGATGGGTTGTTTATATCCAAGTTGTGGGCTTGTAGGATTACCATTCGTCACAAATATATTACCTCCATCAAGTGGATTAACAACAACTTTGGGCGTATTACCATTACCTCCTTTATAATTAGGATTTGTGACTATTCCGTTCCTTCGCAGTTTCATGTCGGGTGAGCGACATCCAATAATGTTTTGAAAATGAGAATCCTGTAGTGATAATGGCAAAGAACTTTTACGTGGCATTTCAGGTGTTTGATTAGGGGATGGAATGGTAATAGGTTGTGTACTAGAACGGCCATAAGTTCGTATATTGTTAGCATTAGTAACTACTTCTAATAAATGAGGATTGGTGATAATTTGTGGAATAGGAGTGGGAGAAAAATTTTCCAATTTAGTTGTAGGAGCAAGAGATTGTGGGAACAAATTTTGAACAGGAGAAAGTCGTGAACTCTGTACATCACTGAGAGGAGAACCTGGTGGCGACTGAGGAGGACTTTGTGGTTCACTTAAAGGAGATAATACCCTACTAATAGGTCGATTACGATTTCGAGTACACTGTTGGAGTTGTTGTGTAAATGAAAGTCCATGGCTACTTTCTGTGGGAGGCTGGGCTGCAGACTGATTGGTTGAGGAACTAGTGAGATTGCTAGATGATTTGGATGACGATTGGTTGGATATGTATGAGCGACGTTTATCTAGTGTAGACTCAGGAGAATCCACAGAATTACTATGCAGTCCGTTCGTGAATCCTGTTAATACAGCACTAGAAGGTTTGGTCTCTGCTGTAGAACACGATGTCACAGAAGCTGAACTTTGTCTAATATTGCTAAATCCATTAACAGGAGCCCCATGTTCTTCAAGTAACTTGACAACATTCATATGTCCACCTTTTAAAGCAACTCTAACAGCATTTCTTCCGAACTGATCAGCATGACCTGGATCAGCATTAAATTTTAACAACACTCTAACAACATCTTCATGGCCTTCTTGAGCTGCAATGCACAATGCAGTAGCCCCTTGATTACATGTATGATCGACAAACGCTCCTCTTTCTAGCAGCAACCTCACTACAGCTGTATGACCTTGCCAAGATGCAGATTGTAAGGCAGTACGTCGGTCAGCGTCAATTGCATTTACCTGTGCACAATGTGTAAGTAATAATTCCACAATATCATAGTGACCTTGCCATGCGGATACATGTAAGGGTGTTCTTCCTTCAAAATCTGTAGCTTCAACTTCAGCTCCATTTTCTAATAAAAATGCTGCCAATTGAACTTTATTTTCAAGAGCTAATATATACAAACTTGATCGACCATCTGCATCTTTATAATTTATGTCTGAACCAGAACAAAGCAAGAGATGCACAATATCTTTATGGCCTTCTAAAGCTGCCACTCTAAGTGCTGTTTTACCATCATGCGATCGATGATCGATCATAGCTCCATGGTTAAGAAGAGATGATACTGCAGCTGCATGACCTTCTTGAGCAGCTAGAATTAGAGGATGTTTGCCATCATTGTCAACTTCATTAATCCTGGCACCAGATTCCAAAAGGGCATCACATACTTCTTTATGACCTTCAAATCCAGCATAATGCAATGGAGTCCATCCACCATTATCTCTGTGCATTTCATCCAGCCCACGATCTAACAATTGTCTTACAACATCTGCGTTTCCTTGTGCAGCGGCTATTGATAATACAGTCCGACCTTCAGAGTCTATAGTATCAACAGCAGCCCCCCAGAACAGAAGTAAATTCACTACTGCCGCATGACCCATCGAAGCCGCAGCTAATAAAGGTGTACGGCCATTATTATCAGAATGGTCCATGTCAGCTTCACTTTCTAACAATAATTCACATACATCTCTGTGACCTTCATATGCCGCAACAAGCAATGGTGTCATTCCATCTTTATCTTTATGATCTACTTCTGCATTTCTGTCTAATAACAAACTCACTACTCCTGCATGGCCTTCACTCGCTGGGATACACAAAGCGGCTACAGAAAGGGCTGTTCTTCCATCAGTATCCTCATGATTGATTTCCGCTCCATGGTCAAGCAAATGTTCAACAATCTCAACATGTCCCATGTACGCAGCCGCAATCAGAGCTGTTCGACCTTCATTGTCCACTTTGTTGACCTCAGCACCATGCTGTAAAAGTTTCAGAACGATGTCATCATGACCTCCCCAAGCTGCTGCCCTTAGAGCAGTTCTATCATCTGAGTCTGCACTATCTACCTGTGCTCCTGCATTTAATAACACTCCAACCACATCAGTATGTCCTCCCCAAGCAGCTGAACGCAACGCTGTCCATCCATCATTATCTGCATGGTCTACATTGGCACTAGCTGTTAGTAATGCAGAAACTACATCCAAATGTCCCTGACGAGCTGCCAAATTTAAAGCAGTTTGACCATTTTTGTCAATAGCTTCTAATTCTGCTCCTCTGGATATTAACAAACTCACAACAAGTAAATTACCCTGATAAGCTGCATTATGTAATAATGTCCTTTGATTAGCATCAACCTGATTAACCATGGCTCCATTATCCAGAAGCATTCTAAGAGAATCTTCTCGCTCTCCCGGTGCAGGATTAGAAGATTCTCTCAGGTCACTTGTAGTAGCAACCCTAGCACCTGCATCAAGCAATAATTTGACAACTTTCTGTTCTTTGGGAATTCTATGCGTGAGAGCATCTTCAATCGGGGCTCCACAAATTATAAGCCATAGCGGAATATGAAAAGGCTGTAAGGATGGACAAAGATTTGTTTTACTGAGATGCAAAGCAAAATCCTGTACATCTTGAGGAGTCAGATTAATTGCATTTAATGTATAACTCATTGCCAACATGCCATGCCCTTCAGCAGCATTGCACAGATATTTTTGAGTACAATGTTTTACATCCAATAACCATTCGGCAAAACTATGGTGAAATAAAATTTTTGTAGAGTCTGTACCATCTATGAGAATTTTAGATAATAAATCCATACGTTTACTAAATTCGTCAGGCGTTAATGTCGTATTTCTAGTCCAGGCACACTGGTAAAGTTCACTGTCAGTCAATGGGCGCCGTGCAGCTAAAATAACATTTAAAATTGGTTGAATTTTAGTAAATTGTTTTCTTACAAATAGACGTTGACATAACCATAAATATAATCCATTAAGAGTGCCAGGTATTTCTCTAATTTCACGTAACATAATAAAATTTTCAGCAACACCGTCTAAAACTTTTTCTAAATACAGAAAGCATCCATTGCTTTTAATATGAAGTTGGTTTAACATTTCTGCAGTGTCTCTACTTAAATGCTGCCTTAATAATTCCTCCTGATCAAGCCTGCACAGAATATATTGTTGTACATCTCTGACCACGTGTGATTTACGCAGATCATCCAAACTTATTTTTCTAAATCCAGTAAACATACGAGTAACAGATTTACTCTGTTTTCGCGCAGAACACACCAGAAGGAGCCACTGTGGAAACAGCTGGTGATGATTGGCTAGAAGCTCTGCTATGGTACGGCTGCCGCTATTTCTATCCCCAACGACTTGCAAATATGATTCATCAATAGAATCGACGACGATAAAAACAGTATGTTGTGGAGGGTTTAGGGCCAAAAGTGGTAATAATACGGCTTGCTTAAATGCTTCATCGGGATCGCGTTCACATTCCATATATTCCAGTGCCGCCTGAATATTTGGCTCTTTTAATTTTTCTTCATATCCACAAATTAAATTCGATTCAGAGATTTGTTTTACAATACTTAGAATAAAATTTGTGATTGACAACGTTTCTATATCATGAGCTTGACAAAAATGATATGCTAAAACACGTTTGCTTAAAGCTCGTTGTTTTCCGTGACTAGATCGAGGCCAAACCGTCTCACAACACAAGGCAGTCTTGCCGCAGCCGGGGCCTCCCATAATCAAAGCCCCGCATGTTTTCGAAGTAGGCCGGCTTTCCAAACAATGGCTGATTTTTGCAAAAGCCCATTCCCGACAGAAAAAACGTTTTCCTTGTAAAAGACTTTTAGCCATGATTGCAAATCACCAAGGATATTTCAAAATTAATGGCGCATATCCATCTAATTCTCCAATAGTCCCACATGAGAAGTGTCAATTTTAAGCCTTCACATAACGTTCATGTTTTGTACATTTAATCGGAGATGGGAAAACGATTTAATATCCTATCCTGGATTTAACGAAGTTTCAATTCCAGCCCTAAAAGAAAAGAAAAACAATCAGTTTTATTATACTGAAAATAAAAAAATGGATAAAAAGATTAAAGATTTTTTTAAAAAAAATTTATCATGAAATTTAAGCTTCACCAATATAACGCTAGATATACAGAATTAATCAATAAATATATTCCGTCCTATTAAATAGAAAAAATAATATTTTAATCAATATAGATAGCTTACATTCCTTAAACGAATAGTCTAAAAGGAAACTCCAACTATTTCTATTAGCTTGGGAAAAAAAAATATGCGCAAGTTACTACGTTAGCTGGTATTGCTGGGAATAGATCCATTTTGATGAGCTTGAGCTGCGCTAACGAAAGCAAAACAAAAAGCTTTAGCCGAGCCATACATTGCAATTCCTACCGTACAAATATATCATGAGCGCAATATATTTTATATTTTTTGATAATAATAAACAACGTATTTCTCGTTTCTTTCATTACTTACATGAGATAAAAACATTAGATCCAAGAGAAGCAGGAAAGTAAAAAAAAAAATGATTTGTTCGCTGGCAGGGGAAGCAAGAATGGAGTATTATATGCCTCACTCCCGTACTGGCAACAATCAATGCATGGAAGCTGTCTACAAAAGCCTGTCGCCCAAGGGAAGCTCAGCCAACAGTTTGGGGGGCGGGGATATGACATCACAGTGCCAAACAAAGACTCTATGTAATTGGTTAATGATAAATTATGCTCATGTTTACCTTGATTGACAAGCAACAATTACGACGTCCACTAGTAAAAACATGTGTGTCTATACCGTACCTAAAAATAAAAGATAGTCCATAAGTGCTAAAAGATCGCGGTAGCTAAAAACGAATGAAATGATGCTAGGTATTAGACTACAGCTTGTGTGTATCAAAGCGCCATCAAGTCGTTTGAGAAGGGAAAATACTTCAGAATTACTTTTAATTGAATTTTTATAATTATATCGAGCTAGTTGTTCAAATATGAATTACTAATTTTAGTAATAACTATGGAGATCTGATATTTATTTATTTTTATTTCTAAATTTGTTTGCTAACCCATAGTAGTAAAGAGGTCATACCATTTTCACGTATTATGATTATTGGCCTACTAACTAATGTTTATTTTTTCTCAAAATGGAATAGTAAAAATTAAAGTAGCCTATAATAAAAATAAATATAATGTAC
>PXIH01S0037431.1:1646-14414 GCA_003024985.2 Euperipatoides rowelli
CATCCATAAAATCATCCAACCTATGCTTAAAAAAAATCATCCAACCTATGCTTAAAATAAAATCATCCAACCTTGCTGGACTATGGTCTGTTGTTGTCTGGCATATTTGTATTTGTATTTGTATAACAATGGATAAAATATATTTTAATATAATTTTATTTAATGCCAAGTTATTGGGTGCATAATAATTAATGAAATAAATCCTAGATCCGTTAATAAATAATTCCAAAATAATAAATCTGTCAGATGACTTAACTATCTTATATCCATTTTACCCAAAGATTTATCAATCATAATGCATAAACCCCTTCTTGAAGATTGAGATCTCCTGTGAAACATATAATATTGATTTTCGAAAATGGCAAGCCCAGATGTATTTTGTTGCTTTAATTTCATTTCCTGAAAGAAGGCTATATTTATTTGCTTTCCAATAAGATAATTGTAAAGCGGCTTCTTCTTTCTAAATGTGTTTAAACCCTGTGTTAAGAGATATAGTCTTTAAAGATGAATTAGTATCTGCCATTATGAAAACAAAAGAAATTTAACATACAAATTAGCTTTATCATCTTATTCATATAACCCATGATCATGAAAGCATACTTTAGTGAATAAGTATTACTAATATAAGATATAATCCTTATGATTAAAACCATAGCATAAAAATTATCATTCATTTTGATATGACAAAACATATTGAAAACCTAGTCACAGCTTAATCATTGACATGACTGTCTATTGATATCAACACAATTAATATTGTAGCTAAGATATAGAAGGGCAGTCATAATAATCAAAAAGACCACACTATATAAATCATAAAAACTGTACAATTTTAAGGACATTGACACTCAAACTAAACATATAACTTGTATACATAATGTTTGTGCAGTTCTAAAAGATCATAGTTTCTAATATTTAACAAAAAAAGCAACCACAAATACATCACCATATTCTGGTCAGTAATATTAAGATCCGGTACCCAACAGCTGATCCATATTCAGTTCAGCACCAATGATACACCAACTCACCAGCAAACCAAAACCAGCTTCTTTCTGCTACCACACAAGAACCTTCTTCATATAGCAAACATTCTAGAACAAAATCAAATATCATCAGCACTCTTAACATAATAGCTGTATGAGAATTCCAGTAACTTACACAATTCAAGGGATAAGGTATTTCTATACAAAACACAACATTTATTACTAAGTCTTGTTACCATAATTTGAGGTAGATAATGAGGACTTAAATTTTAGCTGCTACCCTAGTTGATCCAATTGCTGCTTAGACAACCTTAACCCCATGCTGTGATCATCAACTATTTTGATCCGCTTATCATGAAGTATAGCATTACTGTTAGAATTGTCAGATTCATTAGTTAGCAAGGGTCGAAGACACGACAATCTTTAAAATATCTCCTCCTATTGATTCTTCTCCACTACTAGTCTGTTGAACTGGATATAAAGTTTTAGTCTCCTCAGCAAAGCATGCCTCTAAGGCAACACACATGAATGATCCTTAGGCACATGGTCCTTACATCTTCTACACCACTTGAAATAACAGTGTGCAACATTATGAGTATCCTTTTTGCATCGAAAACACAATTGTTTCCTGAGCCTAGTCTGGAGCCAATCACAAAGGCCATTGGAAGACTCAATGGCATAGGACAAACTATTCAAATTAGTATTGTCATTCAGTGCAAACGTGATGTATACCGGAGTAGTGTTAATAAACTTAACCTCATTAATTTTTATCACCGTAGGCTTCAGCGTAAGACTTTCTCCATGGGGTTTAAAATACAAGGTATTTCCTTCTAAACCACCTTGGCTGGCATCCACAGTATTGTTAAGCCAAAAGTGTTCAATGACGGCATNGAGTTTGCATGAAAACAAAGAACTCTGCTAGGCAATTAGATTCCTTACAGAACACTACCTCCAATGCTTCTGCAGTTTGAAAGTCTACGAAATTATAATAAGAATCTTTGACTTACTGAATTCTGACAGACTATCAGTTCAGATTGAGTGAGTCGAGAACATCTATCAGTATACTGAATTGAAATGGCAACGGCCTATACTCCGCAAGAACAATGACGAACACTGTAGAGGTTTCTCCCCCCTAAGATGAATACCATCTAAAGTTTGCAATGACTTTGAAGTGCATAGACACTGATTGAGTGTTTAATCGAGACATTATCAATGTTACCAGAAGACAAAGTAATACCTAAGACAAAGAACATAGCTTCACCAGTAGGCTAACATAGACACAATAGCATTGTAGATTGCAATGCAAGCCAAGACATTTCAAGAATAGTTTTAGCAAAATTTCTTCAACCATACAAGAAATTGCTAAACTACTTACATAACTTATTAAGAAACTCAAAGACTTACTTGATAGAACAAGAAAAATACATATAAACAGGATAAATAATAACTGGACTAAATGTTCATATTGAGCATGCATCCCCTGCGCAAGACGTTCATCACCAAAGCTCATGGGAGAATGATGTGTTTATTTTTAGTGAATTGTATATTTACTTTAAATATAATACATCTGATCTGATTTACAGCCCAAGAAATAAAATTCTGACCACATTGCCTCCTATAACCTTTGCCTAGTTTGCACTCTTAAATTAAGGAATTTAACCCACTTTATATTCAAACATAATGATTTTTTGCACACTTTTTCATGTAAAAATTTGAATTTGTTGCCCTTTAAACTTCTAAACATTGAGATTTCATCCACTTATTGTTTATAAATTTGTAATTGGTTCAACTTGGCACTCCAAGAATAATAATTTTGATCCATTTGATAATTAAAATTAACTGATATATCAAAATATTTTTTATTGTATAATAATTAAATATCCAAGTTTGAAATAGAATTAACCTGGCTGAACTAGGAATAACTTGATCATTCAAACAAAATCCATGTTTGAGATCTGGTTCAACTGAAGTTGAAATAATTGTACACGAGAAATCACCTGTAATATACTGTTTCATTGTTTTTCACACCAAAAGTTCATTTCTTGGAAGGAAGGGTAGGTAAGGAATGATGAATATTATTTGCTGAAAGTTTTAATGGTTATTAAACACCTTTTATTATTTTTAAACATATTTTCATAGATAAAAATTTCAGCAATCTATGTTCATCATTCTTCTCCCCTCCACTCTAGTAATACATTTCTGTGTGTGACAAACAAGTTCATCTATTACCTTATTCCCTTGCTATATGCCTACTCATTTTCATTTTAAAAATTATTTACATTGAAATAATATCACAAAGCTTTGTTTGCACTCTCATCTGTTTAATCTTTTTTCTAACCTTCATTACCCCTATTACCTATATCATACACCTCTCCAAACTTCTTTGAGTGGTTTGTAATTTTTTGAACCAACTTTGATTTGGCTGTCCAAATTTGAGCATCATATGTCATCACTGCTAGATCTAAGGAAAGATTTATTTTTGAAAGCTATTTAACTTTAAAAAAGTGATCCATCCATTTTCATTCTTCTGTTGATATTAAACAACTAATTTTCACTTGTAGAGATCATTTAATCCAAATAAATTGGTTCTTTGATCTGTTTATTTATGATACCATTTACTTCAACCACTTTAGATTGAATACATTTGTTGAACAATACTTTGGACTTTCATAGGTTGATTTTCATGTCTGCTTTGAGCTAGTATTACTTTTGGACTTGAAGCAAATAAAATAATATCATCAGAAAAACAAAGATTATTCAAATAGGCTCCATTTATCTGCAGTACAATACATTCACAATCTAGACTTCTAAAGAGTTCCTCAAGTGTAGCAGTGAATAATATTAGGAGATTGTTTTACGTTGATGAACACCTTTGTGGATTTGGATCTTGTTAGTATCTTCGTGAGGTCACTGTGGATGATGCCTTATTTTTTGTTGTTGATCAAATCATTATGTATTTTTAATTCCTAGTTTCTTCTGGCATACAAGACAAATGAAGTACATATTAATGCAAAGGCTATTTCATAGTCAACAGTCCTTGTTAAAGAGGATGTTCATAATCATTTCATCTTTGAATACTTTCTTGTATTACTTGCAATTGGTTCACAGTGCAAAATTCATTCCTGAAACCAGTTTGTTATTTTTATTGCACCTCATCCAGTTCTTTTTTAAATCTGTTTGTCATAACTTTGGCAAAATTTTTATATATAACTGCTAACAAGTTTAAATATATTTATCATTTTTTTTCTAATAAAAGTATTACATCAGCATTACTTTAACTGCTTGATGTATTCCATTGTTTAAGAAATCTGTAAAATACTGAGCATGTGCTTTTTAGTTAACTTCCACCTGTTTTTAAAATAGCAGTTTTGTGTTTTGTCCAGTGCCTTTCCATTCTTTGTCACTGTGTGCTTCACTTCTGTGATCGCATCTGGTACATCAATCATTGGGTTTCAAATCATTTTTGTATAATTTAATTTATCCTTTTTAATGCTGCATCACCTGAACTGTTTAGTTTTCTTAATACTTTTATTTTCTTCAGTATTGTCTTCTTGTTCAAACCTCAGTTAAACTGCATGCAAGTGCTCTGAAATGTGTCTTCAAAATGTTTTATAGAGGTTAACATATTTCATTTTGAACCTTGAATCTTACTTGGTTTCATTTCACATAGTTTTTTTTCATTTGATTTTTAGTCTCTTTTATTATCTTCTTATAGAGTTTGTCGTCACTTGACCACAATGCATGTGAAGCATCCGGGATATTTCATTGATGGTACTATTGATATCTAGACTTTATACTTCTTCCTGCATACCTAGTAGTGCACTGAATTTATTGCTGAATTCTGATTCCATTGGAACTCATATGTATGTTTATTAAGGTTCTTGAGATCAATTCACTAAAACTTCCTTTTGTCAAGTTAACCCTTTCAAGAGCTGTATTTTGAATGGTTAGACATCTGATTCTTAACTAGCCTGTGGTCACTGCCTGAGTTGAATTGGTTTAGTACTAAGTCTTTCATTCTGTTCTTATTTTTGACAAGTATGAAATAAGTTTTATTCAATGATGTTATAAACTAAAACTTACTTACCTTATACAGCATAAATGGAAAGTAAAAACTAAACACAATGCACACAGAAAGCATTACAAAGATCAAGGGAAAAGAAAAAAAATATTAACATTGGGTTTAAGAAAATATTACACCTCCACCACTAAGAATTAAAAGGTTCTATGTCCATTTTCACTTTTTTCAAGCTGTCGTGTGAGTTGATTCTTAAAATCATAACATTCCATCTTTTTTTGTCTTTATTTTCCTGTCCATTCTTGCGACTGAGATATAAACAGAATTATAAAGTTCTATCTCCAAATCATTTAATTTTTTTTAGTATTACCAGGTTCTTTCTACAGTGGACGATATTATCAATTGATTCATCACCACTACTATAAATCATCACTTGTAGTATCACTGAAATGATTCTTTTACAAGAAGAAGACCCGAGCAGGTATTCTTTTTTAGTGAGGAACAAACTTATTTCCTTTCTTATTTTTAATGTGCTTCTTCCTTTTTCTTTTTAAAACAATTTTAACTATTATTGCTGCATCCTGATGTGGCAGCTGTGCAGATTCAATACATGGAATAGGATGAAAAGTAGTGACATTATTTTTACTTAAATTATTTTTTTTCTTGTGATAATATAATTTTTTGTGATAAAGTAACATCAGACAGATCTAGAGTTCTTAGCATTAACAAACAGACAGTCATAAAGGATAATAGGCTGATTATACTGGAGTCAAACATTCACTCTCATTTAGAAGCAAGTAGGGAAGAACCCACAGATTGATCAAAATTATTTTCAGCAAAAAAAAAAATTCAAACATATTGCTAAGCATAACTTTTAAGCCAATTCATCATTAATGTTCCCAATAAAGGCTTTAAAGCCTATATTAGAAAACATTAATGATGAATTGGCTTTAATGATTTGTATTGAATACAATTTACCATACTGTACCACAGTTAATAATAACATGATCAATTTATACAGCAAAACATATTACTTCTACCTTTAACTTTTTAAAAAAAACATTAACATCATTAATTTCAGCAGAAACTGGAACATCAAAGCTGAAACATTTTTTTTAGCATTAAAATGTAATAGGGGACTTAATTTTCTATTGAATATTTGTAAAGATAGTTTTGATAAACATCAATGAATATGTATTTAAAAGAGGCATTCCATTTTGTAAGGAATTCATTGATGCTTTAAAGTCAATATGACCTAAATTATCTTGACAACCTCATGAGGGGAATATTAATTGAAATTATAACTTCATTTTTGTTGATGCCCTTTTTGATGAAGTGTAACTGAACATTATCAATTACATTGGGCAGTTCCTGAAATTTTACAGTTTGGCAAATTTTAAATAATAGTGTTTGTCTAATGAGTAGAATTGTTGCATGTAGTCACTTAATGCTTGGGAAAATGAGAAAACTATAATTTTCTGTATTAAATTTTTGTAAAGAGAGATTTGATAAACAACAGTGAACATTGCTGTAAAAGAAGCATTACAGAAGAAAAAAGTTGTAACTATCTTTGAACTCAACATCATAATAATATATGTATAACACTGTATATATGATCTCATCACAATCATGAGAAAAGAACAAGAGATATAGGAGAGAAGAATACGATTACTATACTGTGTGCATGTGTATTATGTTATATAAGAGCTGGCTATCAAGAATAAACCTAATGTTACATCTCATTTAAATTGGTCTTCTATGGTAAGCATAACATACTGTATCTCTAAGCAACCTAAAACAACAACATAACACTAGTGATGATTACAAGGTTAAAGAAAACAAGAAATAAGTAAATCATAAAAAAAAATGGATGTGAATAGCATCTATCCAACATAACATGAACATAACACATACAAATTTAGCAAATGCTTCCTTTATTTAATTGCAGCAACAAAATTCAAACATTAGGTCAATGATGGACTAAATACATGCAAGGTTAAAACAATCAGACAATGGAAGAAAACATGTCATTCTTTTACATTAATTGGGAGAGGAAACTAATGATATTTTTGAAACTTTGCCTGAAATAGGAACAACATATTATGAGACAGCAAAAAAAAAAAAAAAAAAAAGCTTTTACAAATATTTTTGTCCCATGGTATGCATTGAATTTCCAAATCAAATTGTCTAAATTTGATTTGGAATATGTTGAGAAATTTCTCACTAGGCTGAGAAAAAGTGTGACAAAATGTAAATTTTGGTCATTTCAAGATAAATTAAATCTTGACTCATTAATGGGTACAAGGCAACATATTAAGAAGATGTGCTTTAAGAACATATGAAGTTACTTAAATTTGATAAAACTACTGAAGTTTTAGAATATACTCAAAAAAGAACAGCATCTTATCAACAATGTTAAATGCCATTAAGCCCAGAGCAACTGTGAGTGATGTAATGAGGATAATACACAAATGTCAATTAAAAAATTTATAAAAAAACAAAACAATGAAAGCAATACAACATTGGGATAAACCATGATACAATATAAAAAGTAATGTGTATGAACAACAAGAAAAACAATAAAAAATTAACAAGGTTGTCAATATTGTAAAGCACTAAGTAAGCAGTGTCATTTGTGTGGAAAATACAACCAATATGCTAGTATATGCTTATGGACTAAAATAAACAGAAAAGGAAAAAGACAACCTTGGTTAAAGAATATCACAGTAAGAACATTGGAATCAACAACTAAAGAAAACACAAATAGGTCAAATTTTATCTTTTCCGAGAGTTATATCACATTAAACATATTAGTAACAAAACTAATATTAAGCTTCTTACAGACTCAGGAGCGTCTGTAAATAGAATAAATAAGAAAGATTTTGATACAATAAGCTTAAAGCCAACATTACATACAGTAAACTAAGTTGAGTTATATGTATCTATATGGTAAAAATACTCCATTAGCAATGAAAGGACAATTTAATATTGAAGTAAAGTATAAAGACAAAAAGTCATTGACATTTCTTTTTGGTCAGCAACTCAAAAGGTCCATCAGTTCCTAGTAAATCAACATCACTTAAATTAAATCTTATTAAATTTGTTAATACCATTGAAACTACTAATAATGACTATGAAATACACATCACTAAACACAGTCCACATTTTTTCAAAGAATAGGAAAATGCAAAGGTACAAGATAAAACTACATTACATTATCATAATGAATTATGTTTAACAATCCATATTCAGTAAATATGATATCTTTTCATTATAAAACCTATCATTGCATCTCATTAGACAACTTACCATTCTAATAAATACCACTTAGAAACCTCAAATTACAATATAACAACATTGCCATCATTTACATAAGCTCCATTTTTCTTGTTTAGATAGAATGGACTTCTTATTAAAAACTGGTACTGGAACTTTTTCATACCTTTCTTTGCAGTATTTACATCATAATTTGAATTTAGTACATTAATTGAACCGTCTTCAGCTTAAAAAAGAAACAGCAAATAAAATAAGTTTTAAAAAACAGACAGAATCTAAAGTTTTAATCAGCCTCTTGGGTTGCACCTTGAAAACGAGTAATTTTATTTTAGATATGAATTTATGATTAAAAAAATATAATTCCAACAAGAATACCCAAGAAGATGTAAAAGAATATCTTTCAATAATTCTGGAACAAGGAACAATGTAAAAATTAGTCAAAGGAAACAATAAGATTATATCAGCCATGATGGCTAACCCACTATGCAAGTGCTCATAAAAATGTATGAAATCTATAAATCAGGATGAAGAAACAATGATATTTAGAAATGTTTTTAATATTCCTTCAAAAGATTAACATTATTTATTTTTGCAAGTGAACACATGAAATACTACCATTATAGAAAAAAAAAAGGTGTACATTTTAAAAATATATTTAATCGGATTGAAAATTTTTTGAAGTATATTAGTCAGAAGGTAAATATTACAGTTTATTTTGTCCTGTATAAAAGATTTGAGTTGGATTTGTCAGATTCCAGTGGCAAGCAAAAATCCTGCATCTTAGCAGGACAAAAATAAAAAAGTATAACTTGCAATTTAGATTCTGAACTATTACTAGTAAACCAGCACATATCTTTTTTTTTATTATATGAAAGACAGCCATTAATATAGTAAAGATTTAAAGTACTTAGATTTTGAATTAGCAATGACCAAATGTTTAAAAGTCGAGCAATAAAAATATATGTTCCAAAAAGATACACTTTAATTGCTCAAAGAATAATAATGTCCTTACTAATTTATTAAGTTCACAGAGTGTAGACAAAAGACCTTTACAACTTTAAACATTAATAATAATTTAAATGCACATCACATAAATTTTGGATGGGTTTCATTTATAAGAGGTATTCAAAACATTTCTTAAATGTGCATGTGATAAGTGGTGCCACCTGGTGGAATAAAAATAGGTCTTGCTTAATCACACAGTAGTCATGAAACCTGAAGAGTGGTTAATTGAAACAAAATCGGCTACCGCCGTTAAACATAAGTTTATAACTTGATATAACAGACACCACCATCAAGGCCTACTATTTATGCCATGAATGAAAGGTTTATGGCCACTGGAAAGGTTTAGCATAATAAATGTTATGGATGATCTACAGTGTCTGATGAAACTGATGAAAAGGTGTGAGTGATGAGAGACATTCCAACGCAGTCCTGGAAAGATGATTCACAGGTAGCTAATGTGGAAGATTTGAAAAGGAGAATAATTGCTGCATTTTCTAAAATCGATGTTTATATGCTGAACAGAATATGAAAAGAGCTGAAATACGGCCTAGACATTTTACATGCAACTAATATGCACATGTTGGTGATTTCCGTATATCAGAAAATAACTTTAAATTGTGATCTATCTTATTCTGCCACAACCATTATTGTTAGTTGTATACTAAATTTCTTGTGTTCAATCAAAATTGTAAAAATCTCTTTACACATTGTATATTTAATAAAAAATACATATCAGAAAGAACTTACCTTTTTGTCTTTCAGACAATAAGAATTTGATACGTTCTGCTACTCTGAGGTGAAAATAAACAACAAATAAATTAAATTATGCAATCTAAAGAATAGCTGCAGTTTATTTAATTATTCCTACATAGTGAGCTAAAGTTTTTTTACAGCTTTGAAATCATCCCAACAAAATTGTCAACAAAGCAAATATTTATTAGTCATACATTTATTATTTATTTATTTACAAACTAAAAGATTTAAGCAATAGCTTATACAGTATTACCAGCCTTGTCGACTAGGTTAGATGGTTACATATATACAACATAATATATATATATAATAAATATTACTAACTACTATACAAATTACTAATTCAATATTAACACTATTTCTACGTAACAATCAAAACCAAAAATAAACACTCATTTGTTCCAAACCAAAACCCACAACCCTTTGCTGTTGCCTTCCTTACTCCCTCTCTCCTGCCCACCACCTCTACTACTCTTCAATCACCCACTTCAACCACTATCATCATATTTGTACATTGCTCTGATATGTGTCTCAATGTCAATCTTAAAAGTTCCTAGAGTTCCCTTCATCATTTCAGTTGGAATTCTATTCCACTGTTTGACACTTCTTCTCAAGACTGATGCAGTCATATATAGTATCTATTACCCCTGTTTTGTATTGTAATCNTATGGCTGTGAGTTCTTTTACTAGTTCTTACGTTTAGTTTGAATAGATTGTTTGCATTTTTGTTTACCACTATTTCTTTAAACATAAATATCATGTCATTTTTTAATATTCGTTGAAGGGGTGACAATAATTTTAATTTATTATATGATTTAGTCTCTTTAACCATATAATTTTCTTTGTCAACCTTCTAAATATTTTTTCCAATTTAATTCCATTCCTTTTTTTAAGTAATTGAAAAATTATTGAACCATAATCAACGATTGGTTGAATATAAGTTATGTATATTATATGAAATAGTTCCGCTGTTATATATTTAATACTATGCCTTATATATCCAAATTTACTGTTAATTGAATTGCAGATATGGTCAATATGTCTTTCAAATTCAAAATCTTCATCAAAGATCATTCCTAGATATTTTTGATATTTCACCGATTTTATTACGTCACCTTTTAAGAAGTATTTATTTCTTTGGTTATTTTTACCCAAATGTAATACTGATGTTTTAGTCTTATTTAGAATTAATCCCTTTTTAATACAATCTTCTTGATATGAAAAGTAACCAAGTCATTATTTTATATTTATCATGCATTCTCATTAGGCCTACATAATACCTAAGGATGTAAAGTGTACACTCATTATTGTACCATTATCTTGTATATTCATTATTTATATTACCTTATATATTCATTCCTATACCATTGCCTTGCATACTCATTATTTCCCAATTACCCTGTATAATCAGTATCTTACCATATTGTATATAAATATTGCCCAATTATCCGGTATTGTATATCATTATTATACCATTATCTTATATTATTATCTTTAGCCTACATTACTTAATGTATTCATTATACCAGTAAACTCATTATCTTACCATATTGTATATCAATAATTAATGAAACATTATCTTACACTTATTATGTAATGTATTCCTTATACCTGTATGATGTATTTTCATTATCATCACTTATCCTTGGGAATTTTGTACCAGTCAACATTAGGGTTTGTATATGTTAGGTCATAATATTGTCCACACATAATTAAGAACACATATTAATCTGCTTGTGTCAAGCTTTCAATAGTACTGGGTAGGTCTGAAAATTAAATAATATTTGAAAATCAGGGATACAAAATATGCTTTCTGATTTTTTATTGATAAGAATAGATGCTGCAGCTTTCTGATTTTTAATCAAGAGTCATAATATGAACATTATGAAGAACAGACACAATTTAATCCTTCATGAGTTTCTTATTCTGATCTACTACTTATGAAAACTTTACTATTAAAGTAAGTAATTATAATGAAAGATATTTTTGATATTAAATCCTGTTAGCCTGCACTTTATGAACATATTTGTAATTTAATCAAAACTTTGTCTCAGGTTGGTCTCAAGAGACAAAAAGGTATATGTATTGTGTTTATATTTCATCACTTTGTCTGCAACAATGACTGAAAAAGAGCAGCAACTTGCTATTATATTAATGGTTTTCAAACAATACAATCCTCTAGTCATTGCTTGAGTCATATAGCATCTCTATCTCACATCATACAACACATTCTGAAAATTCTGAAAGCTAATTAATAATAAAAAGTAAGGACATAAATAGATCAGCAGCATACACAATTCAAAGAGAAGAAGAAAAAAACATTTTGGAAAAAATTCTTCACCAAATCAGCAGGAAGCTAAAATTGATAAACTAATAGACACAACTTTCAACAAGCTTATTAATAATGATAGCATTGATTATTATAAAAAAAANTTATGTTGTCATGACAATATAACTTTTCAGTGTTTACATGGCAAGTTCAAGTATTGAAATATTCCAACAAATAAAAGTAAAAATTTTGAAAGTTTTATAGCAAAATCAAAAATTAATTGCGGAAAGGATATAAGTCTAACAAATTTGAATTAATATACTTTGCAAATTTTTCAAAAATTTTCCTAGAGCTCTGTTATTAATTTATTATTAATAAAACATTATAAAACATTTCTTGAATAAATCGCTACCTTTCAAAAATCATTAATCATTACAGACACAATATTACCTATTTATACCCAT
>PXIH01S0037453.1:0-11370 GCA_003024985.2 Euperipatoides rowelli
ATTATAAAATGAAACAGAAAGTCAACAAAATGTCAGTCAATGGACACAAGGTCAGCATAACGGCCACTCTACTAACTAAAAAAAAAAGCTTTTAACAAAACGTCGTCAACAAAAAAAAAAAAGCTTATTAAAAAATCTGTGAACACATACACCTTGTCCTCCTCCCCCCCCTGCCTGAGCTTGTGAAATTCCCCCCTGCCCCTCGGAGAAAATTGTCTTAAGGCTGGAAATCCTAAGCACTAATTTTTAATTACTTGTAAAAAATCATAATCAAATTCATCTTTTGAGCTATTATGATTAATTTGTTTTTTTTTTAAATTAAAATGACCTTTAATATTAACATACCTCTATTTACACGTTTAATCATTACAAAGAAAACATCTGTAGAGACAATTTCATCAAATTAACCTCAAATCCCAAAAAAATGTGGAATTGTGAAAGCTTCAATTTGAATCATTAGTCTTAATTTTATATTTAAATAACTTTTTTTTTTATGCCTTTAAATTATTTTTTTCCAGTGGAATTTTTTTTTTAGTAATTATCTTTGAAAATCAATAATAATAAAAAAATTAAAAATCCGTTACATTTGACCTTTAATGAAATGTCATTAACGAACTAGAAATAATACACGGATGCAACATCTAAACTGACCAATTGGATCTTACGAAATAAATATCTACTGAGCTATCATTACTACCTGTTTCTGCGATACTGTTAATGCAAGTCAATGGTGGTCTCCAACGTAAAATAGTGCTGAAGAGAACTGTATTTGGAAAATAATAGAACTCCGATTTAAATTATTTGAAATAAATTATCAGATTAATGAAATGCTCCATCCTCGACTTAGTTGAGTATTAGTTGAAATCTGGAAACACATTTGGTAAGACTTTTTTTTTTATTATTTTAAGAGTATAATATAACTCCAGTGTTTGGAGTAACTTTTCAAAAGTAACTAATTTCTTTTTTCCAGTAACAAAATATTAGAAAACAAAAAATACAAGCAGCAAAAAAAAAATCAATGAGATGTAAACATAAATCATAACAAAATTTAATCATTATACAAAAGGAAGCTATTTGAAATATTCATAATGATAATATTATTGTCAAAACATGTTTTGAAGGAATTGAATGTGAGATTTTTAAATAGAGAACTTGTTACTTGGCAAATCATTCCACATGGGTCATTCCATATCAAATCAACACACCTCACAACCTCAACTTCGTTTAATTTCAATGAAATTTGGCATACAAGTATAACCAAGTGAAAAAAAAAAATCACACCAAGTTTCAGCTTTCTATACCACCCGGTTCCAAATTTAGAGGCGCTCAAAGTTGGGGGTAAAATTAAATTTTGACGAGTTACCACTAACTTTGACGGCTTATATCTCTCCTATTTAAGATAGAGAGCTGAAACATGTCTCATTTTAAAGCCCTTACCTAGTGCTATTTTTAGATATGCAAAATTATCATTTCATGAAAAAAAAATTTTTTGATATCCGAAATTAACATTTAAACTTTAAATTTCTCAAAAGAGGTATTTTTTAAAAATACAAAAAAAAAAAAAAAAATAGGGAAGAATCTTATGTCTATACTTAATATGTTTANCAAATAAAAATTTGGGATGAACATGGGCATAAGAATGGCAAATATTTAAAGTTTATGGTACTCGGAGACAAGAACATTTTAAAAGCTAGTTTATTAAGATAAAATTAATAATCCTAAGTTGAGTTTAAAAATCACTTAAAGGTATTGTATGTTTTTAATTAAAGTGTAAAATGGTGTATAGTACAGTATTTAAAAAAAAAAATAGGTCTGGAAATATTAAACCTTGAATATGTATTAAAAAAATTCATACTTTTTCATTTTTTTTTTTTTTAAATTTTTTGGTTTTCTTCTAGTTCTGTTAAAAATATAACCAAGCGACGCTGAAACAAATGAACTGCAACTGTATCGTGAATAAACATCAAAAATTATAACAAAACTTAAGTGTTATGTAATATTATTTTTGGTATAGTAAATAACAAATGGGTGAAGAGTTGCCTGAGAATTGTTCTAATGAAATCCTTGGGCTGCATCTTGCAATACAAAAGAATAATTTTCTGCAAAATCACAAATTATACATTGATTATCATTTGTATTGGATTTCATTTCACTTAGATACTTAGCTTGTTTTTTTTTTTGTAATGAAAAAATGCTTTTACTTTTTGAATCAAAAGCTCTGTGAAATCATTAATGTTTTTAGAAACAGTTTCAAAAATGAACGATTTGTAGAAATCCTCTGTTTAAAATTAATATGCTCAACCCCATTGTCCTTAAAACAAATTCTGTATTTTTAAATGGAAATCATTCTGGACACTCCTTACAGTCACAAAGTAACAAGATGGCTGCGGCTGNTTGCATATGATTTGAGCTAAGAAATCTTTATAATCAGAAATTGGATTTTCACTTTCTATTGTCAGACCTATTATCTTGCATCCTACATATCAGTTTAAAATTTGCATATTCAACGTGTTCGATATGCACAATGAAGTTTGGGTAATTTAATAATGACCTTAATATCAACCGAATATGTCATTAAGATGCATAGAACGAAGTGCAAAATACTTAGAACTTTTTATTATTTTCAAATTTTTGCTGATCTGTAAAACCTGGATGTCACATCAGGTTTTACCTGTAGATATTTAAATATTCAGATGAATGAAGCCTCTATGTTCATCTAAATAGTTAAAAAATTTGGGCATCGTTATTGATCCTTGTTTAATTGCTCTTTTAAATGGTTCATGTACTCCCTACATCAATGAAACTTGGTACGGTATGTTTTTAGCCAGCTTTAAAGGTGGAAACAAAGTGTAACTGTTCAAAACCCATCACTTTGACATCTGTATTGGCCAAGTTGGCAGAGAGAGTGATGATAAAAAAATAATAATCACTCATCATCAGTTCGGCTTTAAAAAATGTAATTCTACTGTTCATAACATTCTTGAGGCTTGTTCTTACTAGTTGAAGGGTTGGGAACAAGATAATCTTACTGATGTTGTCTTTGTAGACCTATCATCCGCTTTTGATACTATTAACTATGATTTAGGCTACTAATTAACAAAATAATTTAATTAAAATTTGTTAATTATACCGTCAGATGGATATGTGAATAGTTGGGCAATAGAAAAATGTTGTAAACATAGATGGTAAACATACTAACTCGTATGATATTAATGCATGAATTCAACAGGGAACTATTCTTTTGGGTATCCATTTTACTACCTTTCTTCATGACCTACCTCATTTTATAAATTTTCGGTATTATAAGCAGATGATATTAAAATTATAAATGAGAAACATTATATCTGATGTTAATACTGCCATTTATAACCTGTATTTTTGGTGTAGTTATAATAAGTTCTTAATCAAAGCAAACAAAGATTATGAGAATTTACTCCAAACATTCTTATTGTATTACTGTATATTCTAAACCAGTAGTTCTCAACCCTAATCAGCCAAACGCCCCTTTTTATTAATTTTTAAATCCACCGCACCCCACCATCACATCTTATGTATAAACAGAACATTATTGAGGAAAGCCAATATATATATATACATTTAAAATCTACTAGGAAATGTACCAAGTACCATAACCTACTGCACAATGATTAATTATTAGGCCTTAAGGACATGGACTGTTGATAACCAAATGCAAATAATACATTTTATGGCAAGTGAAAATTACTGATTTGTAATGCACTGGATATCTATCTGTACAGTGATGGACCTACATTTGGGGACCCTGAAGCTTGAGCTGCTAGGTGGGCCTTCACAACCAGCAACAATAAGGCCACATCCAACAAGGGCCAAAATGTTTAGCTGCATTTGAAAGGACCTAAAGGCCCAAATAGAGATAAAAATAAGTAATGAAAGGGCACTCATTAAAAAAAAAAGATTGCTTTAGGGCCCCCTCCAAATAGTAGAGATCGTGATGGTGTGGAGTCCTTGGAAATGGTCTATACAGTCAGCCCCTCCCACCAGCAATGAGGTATGGTTAACTATCGTTATAGTTTTTGAGTTATGTGGGATGACAATTAGCCTGGAAACTTATAGGCTACATGCATGATGCATCATTGAATAGTCTAATGTATAAGTTTATTCGTTGGTATATTGGGCCACCTGGAATTCCAAATTTCGGAATCACTTGAGAGATAAAAATAAATAAGTAATGAAAGGGCACTCATTAAAAAAAAAGATTGCTTCAGGGGCCCCTCCAAGATTAGGGGCCCTGAAGCTTAAGCTTCATTAGTTTCACAGTAGATCCGCCACTGTATCTGTATCTTTTTGTTACATCTTTGTACCAGCTGTACTACCACTAGTGATAGATGTACCACAGTTTAAGGATCCCTGGTGTAGACCAATCAGTAGGCCTATAATAAATTCTGATACAAATATATTACAGAATGTTTTTATGGTTCAGCTCAATACATTTAATGTAATTTCATTATTTTTGTTGTCAATTTTTCCTTTCAGGCAAAATAAAGAATTAAAAAATAGTAGCCTACCTATATTTTCTGTGACAGGGGCTTTTGGCTTGCTCACACTCATATCTTATTAGTAAAACTAGTTTAAAACCCCGTCAAAAATGACAGATACAATGACATCTATGGACAGAAAACAGAGCAAAAACATCTTTGGGCATCATCGGTTCGCCGAAGAGGGCCTCTGCAGCGTGACAAACATCATAACCAAACNGGCCTTTTATTACAGTTAGATTATTTCAATTTTTGATAATTCATGTGTTTCTCGAGGTCTTATTAACTATTTAATAAATAAAATCATAACTCATAGAAAAGTAAGATACACATTGAATAATAGTCCTATTAATATTGGGATCTCTCAAGGTTCAGTGCTTTCCTCAATAATGTTCTGTTTATACATAAGTGAATTACTTAGTGGAATTAATAAATTAGGATATATGGAATAACAATCAAAAGAATTGGTGTTCATACAGTATTTGGTCATATATTGATGGTGGTTGTTATTCTTAGATAGGCCTTCTGTCTTGGAGGTAATTGATAATTTTGGAAGACAAACAGGGACTTGCTTAAATGCAAAAAAATCTTTTATAGGCTATATGACCTATAAACAATAAGGTGTCCTATATCTAATTAATATAAAAGGGACTAGGAAATATCATACCTTATCTGTTTATAGGCAGACAAGTAGCTAAAGTAATTACAGTACTGAGAATTTCATGATTTCTGTTACTATAATAATCTGATTAAAATATAGGAAGCTATCAATTTTACAAAAAAAATTAAATCTCATATATCTACATTCTAACTAAACTTTTACTTGCAACATTATCAATTTTCAAAAAAAATATTTTCAAAACTTACTATGGTATTGATTGAATAGGTTTATTTGGAAAAAAAAAATAGAACCCCTGTACCCAACATTACCGATAAACATGGGCGAACTTGACTTTCATGATGTTGCGATTAAAAATCGAGCAAGCCTTTATAATAGGGCATGCTAATTTTATAAATACTGTATGTATGTCATTGAAAGAGATTGTATCATAGTGGTGAAGTTTGAACCATCCAATACCCCTCTTCCTGGTCAATATACAACAAATTCTAGGGTAGGTGTTATTTTGAGATGTTTTTAAAAACTCAGCTTATACACAATGTTTGATATTTTAGATGATTGTAGCCTAATTGGATATTTATTTTATTTTCATCAAAAACAACGTCTCAATGAACCAATTACAATTTTTGTAATGTACATTATGTCACAAAAATATCAAATCAAAGGCAGAGAAAAAGATAATAAATGAAAAATTAGAAATTAAACTAATACATAGGCTACTATATTTTATCTATATAGCAAATCAGAATATTTCAATTGATGTAGGGTATTAAGAGTAACAATGTTTTTTTTTTAAATTCAATGAAAGATTTATCAAAGTAAGCAATATACATACGGAAGTGTATTACCGTACATACAGTAGATTCATAATAAAAATTATAGGATTTTTAAAAATATAATTAGACTATTTTTAGATAAGGGATATTGAGCAATAAAGGGTTACGACTCGAGTATTAGAATTAGATGAATTCAAAGTAACAATAGATCTTAATATGGGACAATCAATAATAAAAAAATTATTAAATTATATAAGAATTTAAGAGAAAAAATAGTTCTTCTGTATTCAAGAGTCTGGACCTGAAACAAGGTACATAGGCTAGTTCAATGTAAGAAAGACGAATAGTATTTAAAATGAGATTTTTTAGACAAGAGTCTGATATTGATTGGTAAGCTCTCATATCTTCAGTTCCAAAACCAAGTATGAACTTTTAGATTTTTAAATTAGTTTTAACTAGTAGTTTTCGTCATTCTAAGATGAAAAAAAAATGTTTTTAGATTTTTTGAAATGGAAAGGGGGGGGGGCTTTGAGGCAGGTATCACATGTGATGCATTTTTTTTTTTATTCCGTTATCTTCCAGTGCCCACCAATATGGCTGCTGGTAGTAAGTTGAAATTATCTAGATCAGCACTCAGCAAAAGATTATTTCAGCTCTAGATTATCCTAGGGTTCAGGGTTACAGTACAGTTAGGACTGTAAAGAAAAATATTAAAAACGGCGAGAGAAAAAAAATCCACACACTACTACGTTTTAGTTGTCGTGAGACTCCTAACATTAATTATGTTGGTGGGCAGATAACGGAATCTGACAGTATAATAATTTATAAGTTTATTATTTTGGCAAACCGTCACTATAACAACAAAATTTAAGCTTTATTAAAGTATTTTTCCGTGTAGGCCTATAGGCTATTACATTCAATATTAGGCCTATGTAGTGTAGGCTACAGTTTATCTTGCAGAACGGGTATCATACTACTATAGAAAAGGTTAAATTTTAGTCTCTTGTGATTCATCTAATTAATTCATCACCAGAAAGGTAACAAATTGATTCATTTGTTTGTTTTTTTCTCTAATAATAAATGAATAAAGGTAAAAAAAGAAAAAATTGCATTTTTTTCTTACTTCTTGAAATTTAAATGAATCACATAACCAGACATGGAAGGTATAGGCTACTGCTCTTCAACTTATTCAATTAAATATTTCTTTATAAAACACTTTGAACATAAAGTACATAAAATATTTTTATATTATAGAAAATTAAAAACGTAGTCTACCATTCAAAGATTTAGAACATACTGTAGGTTACATATTTTGCATATATTAGGCTTTAATATGCAAAAAAAAAAGGATATTCTAGACTGTATTACGAATAGCCCACATCAAGTTGAGAGGCTAAATTTAATAGATTTCCTAGAGTAAAGTTGTGAATTATACAGTACCGGTATAGCCTATACCGGGGAACTGAGGAGGATCAGAAGATATAAAGTTTAATGTGATCTTCAGATTAATGAATTCTATTTGTACTGTAAATGAGGTGCATCATGAAGACTGGGGTTTAGGAAGAGAGCAAAACCAGGTATTGTTAACTTCCTTGTTAAATTATATTTCAATATTTTGCCTTCTAAATCTTTTTTGATTTCTAGATATAAATGTGAATTCAAGAGTTTTGTAATTATTGTCAACAGCCTGAAGATGCTGAGAACATACTTTACAATGTAGGTATTTTAATCATTTAAAAGTTATGGTTTGTGGCTATGTTAATATTAATGTTCTCCGCAAAACAAAAGGGACATATTTACAGTATATTCATGAAAAATTAAATGAATTTCCTCCTTTATTGATTGAACTTTAAGGAAGTAACTTATTTATAATTTGAAAAATGAGATGTGACTAAGTATTTGGTGAAATTAATCACAATCAAATTGAGTTCTATAGAAAATTAGTTATAGAGTTGTACATGCTTTATATTAGATATTTGGGATCTTTCCTGTTATCTGCCCGCCACTTTTTATACAATGGCACCTACCTTTACCCTACTCTGAACCCTAACTCCTACTAGGCGATTATGAGCAATTTTTTATCACAAAAATCAACACTGAAAATAATNGACTCATTCTCATTACATTCATTTATTTCTATCAATTTAGGATAGATTGAACTTTTAATATATGCCACTATTCCTCCCCCTTTTTTACTCAATCTGTCTCTTCGGAAAATTTCATAATCTTGGGAAAGACATATGGATGTATTATCAACTTTCTTAGATAACCATGTCTCAACAAATATGATAATATTAGGTTGACACGTGGACATATATGTTTCAATTTCCTCCATTTTATTCAATAGTGAATTTACGTTCAAATACAGAAGTGAAATTTTGTTTGTGTTCCACTTTAACTTTTATTAGTCTTTAGTTGCTATCTAAGACCATCCTTATATTTAATACAATCTATATCTAGGCGTAATTATATTTCTACCAGCTCTGGCGTATTTAATTCCATTCTCAGATTTCAAACTATCATCATTTTTTATTTTTTGGAGACCTATTTTATCTTGCCCATTTATGTTTACTGTTAGAGTGTTTACAATCTTTTTTACTTTTTTTTAACATGATGCTGATATTCAATTATGATAGTAAGAGAATTTCTTGAAACCTTAGATCTTTTTAGTAAGGCTCTAAAAGATCCATAATCTAAAACAGGCTGTATATAATACAGTAATTATACATCAGCTCAAAAGTGTCCCTATCAAATCAATTCAGATTATTTTTTAGATAACCAAAAATTCTCTTTATTTTTACATTCAATATTTTTAAATGATACTCAAATTTTAATTTATCATCGAAATCTATTCCTAAATCTCTTATCAATTCTGTTGACTCCAACTTCAAACCATCAATAAAATAAACATGTCTAAGGTTTTTCTTTCTAAAATGCATAATCTTTGTTTTATCATAATTAATAATCAATTCATTTGATCTACATAACTCTGATAATTGGTCAATCAATGACTGAAATTCCATAGCATCATTTTCATTTCCCACTCCCCTCAACCAGCTTTATATCATCTGCATAAATTATTGCGTTTCTGGGGAAAGCAACTGCTATGTCTCTACAAAAAATATTAAAAAGATTAGTGGATAAAACGCTACCCTGAGGTAGACCTCTAATAATCTTTAATGACTTTGATCTGTGCTCACCAACCTCTACTAAAATTCTTCTAATTGACATATGAAATAATCCAATTTATCAGATATGTTGGAAACTCTTCTTCTATTAGCATTTTTATTAATAATTGGTGGTTGATAGTATCATATGCAGCTTCTAGGTCAATGTAAACCACTTCCGTCGGTAACTTATGATCATTATCTATAATGCATTTATTGAGCGAAATTAAGTTTGTTATTGTTGATCTTTTTCCGATGAACCATTGCATGTTTTTTGGAAAAAAAATTCTCTCCAGAAAAAAGCATTTTAAACGATTTGCAATTACCTTTTCTGTTATCTTATAAAGATTCGATAAATGCGAAATTGGTCTATAATTTTTTATTTGCTGTTTATCTCATTTTTTATACAAAGTTAAGAGTAAATAGTTAGTCTTCCAACACTCAGGAATAAAAACCATAGTTAATGAAATATTTGTAATTTTTAACATTAACTTTTTAAAAAAACTCTTACACCTCAAATAATTAGGGATTTTGTGAAGACCAGTGGAAAAGGAATCTTTTAGATTGTTTATAAAACAATTTCAAATTCATTTGTAAGCCACAAAAATTCATTGTTACTCTCTACATATTTATTATACAAATATGCCGGACAACATCAACGAGGTTGTCTCTGGTCCTAATCTAATTTTTTTTTTAATATATAATTTTATTATTTATTTTTTGTTTTGTTTTTTTTAAATTTTTTATTTATTTTGTTTTATAAATTTTTTTTTTTTTTTTAATATTTTTTTTTTTTTTTTTTTGATAGGCTATTAAAATCTCGGGGATTTTAATTTTAAAAAAAAACTATCAACAATTATACATTTATTACAATACCAAACAACCTTAATAAATTCCCCATATGTCACCATATCTTTATTATGGTATATCTTGTAAAAAATTTTGCTGGGAAATTACTTATTTCAACCCATTATGATATATTCTATCATCTATCCTTAAAGATTTTATTAAAACAGTGTTTATTCTTTTTTTTAAAAAAAAAAATATTAAACACTTGTTTTTATTATTTTTGTTCTCTCTCAGTAAATTATGTTCATAACTCCTTCTTGCACCAACAATTATTTTATTTAATCTGTTTCTAAACTTTTTATATTTACTATAATTTTCACTTGATCTATTTTTTCGATAAATTTTGAACAATTTGTTTTTTACTCTACATTTATAACTGATTTCTGTGTTTATTCATTTGTTTTTATCCTATTAATTTAAAGACTTTTTTTTTCTAGGATAGGAATTAGACTATCTTCCGTATAGGAATTAGACGGTTAAATATTGAAAACATAATTCCATATATTTTCATCAAATCTTTTCCCATGTCTTCATAACAATTAAAATAGTTATCCAAGTTAATTTTATCCAACTGAAATTCGATATAACCAAAATTGGCCTTCCTATAACTATAAAAAGAAATATTTTTTGCCACCCTATCATTACTCACTTCACAATTTATCTCAAACAAAATTTTTGCACGATCGATTTTACCAAACAGTACTGCTATCTCCCGAATATTAACTAAATCTCTATTCGAACACAGTACAATATCTAGCTTGCTAGAGGTCTTTTTTTCTAAATCTAGTATTCTTATGTATTAATTGGAAAANATTATTGTAAATTACAAAATCAAAAAACCTGGAACCAAATGAATCCGGAGAGTAACAACAAAAACTCTCTTCCCACTTTATCAAAGGTAAATTTAAATCCCCTGTTAATATCAGAACATTTAAGGTGTTTACAAATTTTTAAACTCTCATCCAAAATATCTAAAAAAAAAATATTTTTTATAAGTTATCAGAGTTATTTGGTATAGTAACCCCAGTAATACCTTTGTATTTACTAGTATTAAAGCAATCCAGATATCTTCCACATCCTTATATAAATCGATAGGAATGACAGATAAATACTCCCTGTAATACAAAATTACTCCACCTCCTTTTTTTCTGTTCTGTCAGCCCTCATCACCCTAAAACCTTCTAATCTAATTTCTTCAGATATTTCTGATTTTAACCAAGATTCGGTTAAAACTATTACCGTACATCCACAAAATTTGTATTTAGATATATTATAATTTCATTTAATTTATTTTGAAGACAGTTCACATTAGAAAATAATACCTGAATATAATTTCTTGTTAATTTTGTCTGTTTCAAAAGTTAACACTTTCAGCACTGGGCCATTTGCTGAGGTTCTTCCACAGAATACTGAGCATTTTGGACCATTTTTCAAAAAATTGTTGT
>PXIH01S0037466.1:2200-12835 GCA_003024985.2 Euperipatoides rowelli
GGATTTATAATGGCGATTCTGAATCTCCTTTTGAGTGCAACTACTAAATTGAAAATGGCGATTGAGAATCGCCATTTGAGTGGAAAGGGTTAAACGATTCATAATTGTACACCAAATCTATGTTCAAAATATGTATAAAATATACAAAACAAATTTCTACTTATGATATGAACTGTAATTATGTTAATTATTATAATTGTACGCTTGTTTAAAATAATAATTAAAATAAAAAAAATCAATAATCAATATTCTAATGAAATAAAAGAAAATTAAACATTACCAGATAAAAACAAAATCTGTGCAATTAGTTATTAAAACGGCTGCAATCTTCAGTTCAACAAATTAATTGAACGTTATTGAATTCATTATTATGTAAACAGTCTTATAATTAGACACAAATACTGTAATCTTGAACATTTCCAGTCATATCAAAAATATCATTTTCTATTCTATTTATCCATTTGATCCAATCCATTCACGTTTACTTTTGGTTACAATTTCAGAACATCTCCACAGTTGCAGAAAAATGTCCACACCGCCACAAAGAGCCAGACACATGTGCTTTTAACTGAACTTGGCTTAAATTCCTCAACAAAACTTTACTGTATTCGGAGAAAGTTCCTTTGAATCCAAGTAGCTCAATATGTGAAGAAAAACAAACAACTACTTTCTTTAGATTTCGAATTGCAATGATGAGTGAAAAAAAATAAGAATTTAATTAAATGAGTATTTTTTAACAATTAGTGCCTTTGGTGGTCCTGAAACGGTACTTTAGGCCTAGATTTCCCATACTGATATCCACAAATATAAATTCATCGCATTTTAATCCTCAGCCAAAATCATCCAAAACCCTTTAAAAATACCTTCATCAACTGATGCTTTTAAAATAATAAATTATAAATAAAACAAAGACTGTGTGCAAAAATAAGAAGGTTCAGGCTGTCATTATGCCACCATTACATTTGTTTTTGCTCTTTAAAAAACAAATTTTACAACTAAGTTCTATATTTGTTATCATAATTTAATTCCAGTCAGAGATTCAAATAATTTAATAACTAAGTAAAATGGAGTCTAAATCAATTATGACTAGCATTACATGCTAAGTGTTTCATATGCCAGAATCTTGACTTAATTACAGTAGATAAGATTGAACAAATACTCAGGGTTTTTTAAAAAACAAAAGTCAATGAAGGAATAGATGTAGTGGAATAGGAATATAAATACACATATAGACATGTTTTTATTAATATAATACGTTTAAGACACAACTGTATAACATTTTTCTGCTTATCTTCCAATGGATGATTTACATAAGTTGGTATTGGTTTACACCGGCAGATATCACAAATTCTGTAATACAGCTCCACCAAGTGACTTTTGAAAACATCTCTAATCTCCATTTTATGAGGAGCAACATAAGTGATTTTGATTAATATTTTAATTAAACAACTTTTTTTTTAAAAAGAATTGCATTGATTTTTTTTTAGTAATTATCTTTCAAATAAATGATAAAAACAAATATATAAAAATCCATTGCATGTGACCTTTTATTGATCTTTTTTTTTTAAAAAAAAAAAATCAAACAGAAAAAATTGTTAAATTAAATTTATTTAGAGATTTAACATTTTAGGGGAAATTATATATAAAAATAAATCTATTAAGGTCGGTATCAAAGAGGACTATATGTTGCATTGCAGCAACCCAAACAATTATTAGAACACATAATTTTCAATGGGAGGCAGCACATTTGGATTTACGTTGCTTTGCGTTAGAATCAACAAACCTTTTTTTAGAACACATTGTTTTCAATCGATTGTGCTACACATTACGCAACTTGTATATCGTTGGGATAGTATTAAAAAAAATGATCTGGGCAATTTCTAAAACTGTGGTAGATATTGTGAAACTGTCCAACTTTATCTCACATTAACTTCAATGGATGAACTGATCTACGTTTACTCTTATCCCCCCCCCCCACAAACTTAATATTAGAACTATACTAAACATGTTGGTTACATTCATCTTGATATTGGTTGTAAACAGAGATAGATGTTGCCTAGACGATATTCAAGATACAAGTGCTGCCACCAAGTCAGAATAAAAAGTTATGAAAAAAATACAACACAGTGTAACACGCAATCTTGTGCAACACCCAAATTATATAGCATATTTTTCAAGTCAACGCAACAGATATTCCTGTATGTTTCTGCCATCATAACAATTACATAGGTTTGTTAGGTTTTTTTTTGCTAAAGATGGTCCTATGGTTGTGGGAACTTGAACGTGTTGGTTTTAATGTAATACACATTTTTTTCATTCCAAAATATTCGTGTAAAGATTTTGAAATAAACGGATGAACTAATCTCTCTCTCAGACTATCGCAACTTTAATGATAGTTCCAGCATTATCTGTTGCTCTATGTACAAGAAAGTTTGTATTTTCTAGTTATTATGTGTAATATTGAATAATTCCTTCTGGAAATTTTTTTTTTTTTTTTTTTAAAAACTATTGAATAGAAGATGTCAAACAGTCACGGTTACTCCATTTTGATTTGAAGATTCATTCTTTTATCATTACTTGCATTGCACATATACACATACAAAACAAAAGTTTCTTGAATTATTTATAATAAGGAAATAATTAAATATTTTCTAGCTTAACAGTTAAAATTATAAAATAAAAAATGTAATTTTAAAATGAAACATATTTATTTAGTAAGTTGTTTTTTTTTTGTTTGTTTTACATTGTTTTTATGTTTTTAATGACAGTAAAATTAAACATAGTTTAGTTATTTCTATCCGTCATCACCTTGTCACATATGACATTGATGTTGTCTTTATTTGAAGATTTGAATCTACATTTTTAAATGTTTATCTTTTTATTCCTTTTTTTTTCTTTGCCACTGATAACTTTTTTTATGATTAGGAATGGAATTCATGTTTATCTACGTGTTTGTTACGAGTTATTTTAATGAAAAAAAAAACAACTAACATTTACATTGGAATGCAATGTGCTTAGAGTTTTAACTGTTTAGTTCTGTTTTATTTTTTAAAAATTAAAGATATTTTTTTTGTCAAAATTCTGACTGGGTTTGAAAAATTAAAATAATAATGTCAACAACAAAGTATAAGTTAAATATAAAGAGTATAACAATCTAAACAAAATTTATGTATAATAATTTTGAAAATTAATAATAATTTATTCATTGGCAAAGGAGGAGATGGGAAGGGGAGACAGAGAGGTAATTTTTATTTATCATTTTATTTTTAATGATAACATTTCATTTTCTCTGGTCTAGGATTTTCCTTGCTGCAGAGCTGAACGCAACCAGGTTGGTCCAAATTCCACAGGCTGTAGATCATGGGATTCCCACTAGATATAATAGCTGTGAATAATGAATAAACCATCTGGGACAATCAGCAAGATAGTTGAGCTTTTCAACCCTGTAAGGCAATTAAATTAGGAGAAAGAAAATTCTGATCACAAATCCTGAACTTGGTTCTTGGGGCCCTTGCACAGTATGAGCCCCTTTGAAAATTTCATGGATAGTCAAAAATTTTGTTTTAGAATGCCATGTGATCTGGTTAGTGGCCAGCACGATCCAGTATCCCATCAGACTGGACATGTCAAATTGGCTACACTGGTAGCGATAAATCTGACTGACCATCAGTGTGATTCAGTAGCCCGTGAGGCTGAACATGTCAAAATGGTAACTCTGAGAACCATCAACAACAAAGGAAGCAATAATTAGGGATTAACAGAAAGTCAGATAAGGAATAAAGGTATTAAGATTGGAAAGTGGGATGTAAGAGGTCTTAATAGAACAGGAAAATTAACAGAGGTATGTCTGAAATGACTAGAATGAAAATTAAAATATTGAGATTCTCAGTCTTTCTGTGAAGAAAATATGGACTTCATCATTACCATAAGAGGAGGAGAGAACTTCAGAGTAACGACAACAGTGAAAGGATGAAAAGAAGAATAGGGTTCATAGTGAAAGAGAATATGGCAAGACATGCAAGATATATGAAGGATTTCAGAAAGAATACTTAACAGAACATGAAAATTAACAGAGGAATGTCTGAAATGACTAGAATGAAAATTGAAATATTAAAATTCTCCATCTTTCTGTGAAGAAAATATGGACTTCATCACTACCATAAGAGGAGAGAACTTTAGAGTAACGACAACAGGGAAAGGATGAAAAGAAGAATAGGGTTCATAGTGAAAGATAATATAGCAAGACGTGCGAGATATATGTAGGATTTCAGAAAGAATAATTACAATACAATTTGAAGTGAAGAAAATAAATTTACTAATTATACAGGTCGATGCTCCAACAGCAGATAGCAGTGAAGAAGAAATTGAAGAATTCTACAATCTGCTAGAAGACATGTTAGAAAGAAAGAAATTTAAAAATGTGATGATAATAATAGGTGATTGAAATGCTAAAGTGGGGCAAGGTAGAGACAGAAATACTATCGGCCCATGGGGATTAGAAAAAAATAAATGATAGAGGCAACCTACTTGTTATTTTTTTGTATTAGCCATGATTGTGGAGTGCAAACACTTAGTTTGAACAGAAATGCAATAGCAGACATACTTGGACTTCACCAAATGGAACGATAAAGATTTCGCCATAACTTTCAAAAGATATAGAAACTGTTAAAAATTGCAAAGCCAAGCCTGGAGCTGACTGTGGATCAGACCACAATTCTGTAGTTTGCAGACTAGAGATCAATTTAAAACGTCAGATTAGAAAAAAACAAAATTAGAAGATGGATAGTTGAAGTAATCAATGATGATAAGAAAGTTCTATTTAATGAAAAGCTAAGAGGAAATTTTAAAAAAGACAGTTGCCTAAAACATGGTAATCTTAATGAAAGGTTGAACAAAGTTAAGGATATAATTCATCAAACAGCAAAAGACAAAATAGAATTTCAAAACAAAAAAGGCAAAAATTCATTGATTAGTGAAGATACATTAAAACTCATGGATGAAAGGAGGAAGGTGAGATAGAATAGCGATAAATATAAATTATTAAATTCCTTAATTGGAAAAAGATGCAGGAAATAAAAATAAAAATGGCATGAAGTTAAACGAATTGCAACAAGATAGATGAAAAATAGCAGCAGAAATCAAAGGTAAAGATGGCAAACTGCTATATACTGAAGAAGAGATTGTGAAAAGATGGAAGCGATATAGAAAATAACTTTATGCAAATAGGACAAAATACACAGGAATGAGAATATTCAGATTTAATGAAAAGAGGAAATTCTGGAAGCTATGAAGACCAGGAAAAGCAAATGGGATTGATAACAGACCAATAGAATTTGTGAAAGAGATGGATGATGATATGATAGAAATTATCACAGACCTAGTGAATGATATATATATATATATATATATATATATATATATATATGACAGGTGAAATTTCTTATGTATGGAAATCGTTATTCATCTCTTAAAATCATCTGTAAAGTAATAGTCTAGATTGTAGCAACTTTAGAACAATTAGTGTCATAGCACATGCAGTTAAGCAATTATTTGGTGGTGTTCTAAGAAGAAGGAGAAGAAGAAGTAAAAATAGAGGGAAATCTGTCAGATGACTAATATGGGTTCAGAACCAACAAAGGAACTAGAGATGGAATCATGAAATTGAACACCATAGCCCAAAAGTGTTTAAAGGATCATCAGACACTGTACATTGAATTGATGGAAATGACTTAACAATAATAAGCAACCTGTACAAAGCAGCATTTAGGATAAATAATAATTTCACTGAATGGTTTGGAGTAAACTGTGGCATAAGACAATGGTCCTAGTAGTCGCCCTCATTTTTTAACATATATAGTGAATAAATCATTAATGAAGTACTAAATAACTTCAATAGAGTAAAGCATGATGATGACATTTCCATTATCAATGCAAGTAAGGCCAAATTGGAAAGAACCTTGCTAAATATTAATATAATTTGAACACAATGTGAATTGAAAATCCATATAGGAAAGACAAAAACACTTGTGATTAGTAACAAAAATAACATTAAGTGCAAGATTGAAATGGAAGAAAAATACTAGAACTGATTAAGGAATTTAGATATTTGGGCAGATTAATAACAGAAGATGAAAGAACCACAAAAGATCTGAACGAGGATAGGAATTTCAAAATCTGCATTTTAAAAACAAAAAGAACTTTTAAGAAGAGATGTAACAAACATTTAAAATTGAAGATGTTAAAATGCTATGTTTGGTCANTTTTNTTATATGGATGTGAGACTTTGACTTTAACCAAAGACTTGGAAAAGAAGATCAATGCTTTTGATATCTGGTCTGCAATAAGAATGTTGGAAATAAAATGAACAGATTTGATTAGATATGAAGAAGTGTGAAGAAGATGAAGAGGTGGTTATATTCTTTTGGATGAAGTAAAGAAGAGGAAATGTAAATATGTTGGGTATGTTTTGAGAGAATCTGCAGGAGTTAGACTAGTAACAGCACTTAAGATATAGGCAGAAAAGGAAAAAAGAGGAAAAGACCAAGAAGAGAATGATTGTATGTTCTTAAGGATTAACCTAACATCAGGCAATTCTTGGTATTAATAAAGAAATCAAGATAGAAATCTTTGCTGATCCATGTACGCCAACCTCCATCTTGAAGAATTATGTATGACGGTTTTTTCTCTATGCAATTCTCAGCCGCTTGATCAATCTGCACAAATATGGCATATTTACTATTTAAAATCTGGAAAAGCACATAGGGTATATTTTGACCTAGGTAAATATAAACTCAGGAAACATCAGACAATTAAATGTATATCTTTTATGATTTAAAACTAATATTACTTTGAGCTACAAAATTTATTGTTCAAAGTATCAGTTTTGGTATTTAACAAATTTAAAATATTTTACATTTTAATTTACTCTTTAATTAAGTGGGTGGGAACGTAAAAATGTGACCTTTTTTTATTTTATTATTGATTATTTTTATTCTGAATTTACTGGTTAAAATGATATATAGTACATAATAATAGGTTTCTAAATTGGAAATATTTTTAATAATTTTTTAAAAATACTCTCTTCCAGAGCTAAATTGATCTGCTACATTAATAATTATGCATACTGTAGTTATAATGGTATGCTTTATATTTTGTTTTCAGAATTTGTATTGTCCACTGTCCATATGGTACAATATATATGATTATTAATCCTTATGAAGCTATTATTTAATGTTGATACATGGAAGCAAATTTTCTCATAAGGATGCTTTACATATGGACCTGGACTTTATTAAATGTAATATATTGGAGAAAACATGTTTCCTGAAAATTCAATTTTTTTGTTACATAATGTACCTTTTCTCAGGGACTATTAGCCTAACCCTTTCCACTCCACTGACAGTTATATTAAGACATTTTTACTTTAGAATTCATCAGTTCAACAATCATTATTAGCCTCAAAAATGCTTAACATTTAGTAAATTTATGTTCAAAGGGACTAATATGTATATATATTTAATTATACCAAATGATTTAAAAAAAAAAAAAACTAAAATTAACATTAGGGGATTTTAAAGAATGCATTCAATGCAATTTTAATGTGAAGTGGAAAGGGTTAATGATAGGTCATTTTTTTTTTTTTTTTTTGTCAATTGTTCTTTATGTTATTTTACAAACTTTAACACAGTAAAATTCATATAGCTTAATGGAATGCAAAGATAATAAATAGTATGTGTTAAAATTTGGGGTAATTTTTTGTACTGTTCAATTTGAATATGATCGTGTTCCAAAGCCATTAATAGTGCCATCTATGCTCGACATGGGAACTACTTTTTGAAAATTTAAGTGGTGTTTTCTCATAGATTAAAAAAAAATGTTTGATGCCCGTATAACAGGCTTAAACGCTAGTATTGCATTTTAGCCTATATGAAAATCCCTGTGTTAAAGTATTTACTTAAAATTCACAATGATAACTTAATGGTTATAGAAAAAAAGGAACAATGAAATGTGTGAAATTAACATATTAAACATTGGTTTTACCCCCCCCCCCTTAATTTAAATCATATTAAATATGTCAATGTAAGTTTTAAATTCTATTTTAATTCATTAGATAATGTGATTATTATTATATATTCTAAAATTATTTTTAACATAAACTTCTTTGTAACAAAGTGTGTGTTTTTTTTTTATAAAAAAAAAATAGTGTTATTCAAACTCCAATAAGCAGTGTTTATGTGTGTGTGTGTGTGTGTGTGTGTGTAGGTGTGTTTGGTTTATAAGCAATAGGCACATGAATATGATAGTAGTAAAATGAGACATTTTTTTATACCTATGTTTTTAATTTTGTAAAAAGAAAAGTAAATTTCACAATTTCACAGCTTTGGGGATGAATCTTGATAATTTAAATAATTTCACATCACTTTATGAAGAATAACAATGTATTATATGTTTTAAAACAATATAACAATAACCTTTTTGGCATTGTAAAATTAATTGTTTATTTATATATTGAATTTTGTTATAATAATGTCAGAGAATAGAATAGGAAATACGTTTTTTTTTTTTTAAATAAATAATTAGGTTTTTTTAGTAAACAAATTGTCTAATATAAAATTTGACCCACATTATTTTCCAAAATTTTATAGCCTAAAAATTATTGTATGCGATTTGATTATGCTTTGGTGGTTTTAAATCATTTTTATAATTAAGAACATTATATGCAGCAACACAATAAACAGAATTGGGTAAAATGTTTTTTTGTTGTGTTTGTTTAATATTAGCTATTTTGCTATTTTTACAGTACACTGATGAAAGAGACTATAACCTTTATGTTACTTCAAAAAATATATTTGCCACATAGTTCTGCAGGTTATATAGCCTACTTGAAATACTTTAAAATTACCCATTAATGGAGAAGTTTCACTTGTCATTAAAATTTCAAGATACCTATAGAAATGCCAGATCAAGTTTCTCATTTCTAGAGTTCGTTGAATATTAGAAAAAAATTCAGATACCAGTATCCTTAAATGAGAAAAAATAGAATTTCTCATGGCTGAAAGTACAAAAAACACTTGCTTCACGTTCAATCAAAACTTGAAATCAGCTGTTTCAACAAACAATCAAGAAATAAAAAAATAAGTTGATGTGGCTTCCATAATGATCATTCTACTAAATTGATTTTTACTTTGTGGTTCTCCACACTTTATCTTTGTGATAAAAAAATTTTCTATAGAAAGATAAGACCAAAGACATGATATTTCAATGTCATTGTCTGAGTGAAAGAAAAGAGCATGTCTGCTTAGCATTCAGTTATTCCTGAAGGCACATATTGTGATATAAATAGCAGAAGTGCATAATGCACAGATATGGGTGAATGTATTATATCAATGCTGGATTTATATATGGGCTTGCCAGGCTGCATTCCAAGACCTCATAATGCATGGGGGGGGGGGGGCTCAGTCTCCAAACTTGATATAGCCCATGGCCTCACCAATTCTAAATATGACCCTGTGTATTATGATATATAGCCAGAGACTTGCCATATTAAAAAAACTCAGAGCTTCATACTTCAATTAGACTTCTCTAGTTATCTATTTCTTGGGTATATTTGGAATAATTTTCTCCCAAATCAGTTACAATCTGCCTACAAACCATATGCATTTTTGTACCAGGTTTCATGCATATTGGCTCACACATTGTTGATAATTCTAATTTCACATAATTATAACAAAGTAACAGACATTGGAACTACCAGGGAAACTTGTTTCATAATGCCTAAAATGTTTAAAAATTAGGAATCCCAAAATCATTTTGATTTTTTATTTCTCTTTGCAATAAACTTGGGAAGAACAAATTGCATGATTTCATAAATTTCTCTGCAATAAACTAGATAAATATTTATTGCAAATAACTGGTGAAGAACAAATCTTCATGTTTTTTATAACTTCTCTAATATAAATAAATTGAAAAGGCAAAAATACTTGATGTTGATAAAGGGAAATTTAAATAGAAATAACTTTTACACTATGTTCAAGTTAGAGTTATGAAATGTAAATAGCATGCTACTCTTTTCTGCATGTCGTATTTTAGTAATATGCAACATTATCCCTCTTAAAACACAAAAGTGGTATGTTACGAATAACTCTTGTGGCAATTATAACTAGGGTACTTCATATTCGTACCATTTTTTTTAATGAATTTAACATCCAATTAATTGACTCTGCTGCCCCGGTGTCCCGACAAGGCCTGTTGGGACACCTTAATGTCCCTTTTTGTCATATTTTGTCTCATTTTTAAAAAAAATAATAATAATATAAAGAAACCTTGAAAGAATTTCATTAATTTAGTCATGAGTTTTTAACACGAAAGTTATTATGAGAGTACATTCCAGCAGTGATATGAGTAAGGGCATGGCCAAGGTCTAGATTTGTTCACTCAAACCTAAAACATTGAATTAAAAACCATGGAAGTTCTACTTAATTAAAATATAGTATTATTTTCTTATCATTATGATTATAAAATTTATTTGAAAATATATAGAAATAAATACCGTTACGTATATTCAAATGTTGATAATTCCAAAGCAGTTTAGTCAAATAATTACGAAACTACCAAGTTTTTTTTTTTTTTTTTTTT